>JASTWK010002006.1:0-20715 GCA_030770225.1 Temnothorax unifasciatus
TATTTACTCAAACTGTGACGATCCCCAATTTTGTTTGTAAAAGTCCCATACGAGCGCCTGTGGATAAACAGTGAAAACCGTAAGACGTCTCATAATATTCTAACTCTCTTATAATTAAGATTGTAAATCCCATAATTACAAAGTCCAGTTGGATGAAGTTTATTCTAATCATTGCATATATACATAATGTATATATATAATAATTCATGTGATTCATGTAATAAGGTAAAAAAATTTATACTTATAAAAAGATAAATTTATACTTTTGCTGAGTTATTTTTAACTTCATAGCTGTACCAATCCCGTCTTAATTTTCGTAATCAAAACCGATTACCTCACCTATACATGCATGTGGGCCATCTCCAAATGGAAAATAGAGACATGATGGTCTGTCACGTTTGTTCTCCTCGGTAACGTCGTTCCGGATCGAATTTATGCGGATCAGGAAAGTGTTCCGGATCATAGTGCATGCCAATCATCGAGATAAAAATTGGTGTATCCTTCTCGATAACTAGATCAGAATTCGGCACCTTGTAGGTTTCCACTGTTGTGCGGTCTAGGAACGGTAACGACGGATACATCCTCAAAGTTTCAGATACCCACCATGTCGAGATACGGTAGTGACAGGATCTAATGACATGCACATGAATAAGATGGATACTTTAAGCTTGACAATATTAAAGTCATTTTTGTTTTGCTAAAACTTTTTTGTAAAAAGAAACGTATGTATGTTCGCATACCATGTCGTATGTGATTTTGCCACCGGTTTCATCGAGCGCATCAAGAATTTCTTTTCTAAGTCTGTCTTGTATTTCCGGATGCATCGCAAGTTCGTACAAAGTGAAAGCTATTGTCGTTGAGGAAGTTTCAAAACCAGCCGTGAAGAAAACAGCTGCTTGCGCTACTAGATCATCCCCGTCAAATTCTAAAGTTTCAATTCACACCTCTTCAAATTTTGAAAAAATTTGTATTGCGTATAATTAAGCTTTAGCTATTAGTTCTATTGCTTAGACAAATTGAGCGGGTATTTTGATGTTTTAAAGGAGGATGTTAAAAAGAGGCCATTTTTGGCCCGCTAGTGAAACGTGAAAACGTACTAAAAAATTGTTATTTGGAAAATTTAAGAAAGAAAAATAACATTTATTTCATCGTGAAGTGGTGGGAACATGGTTAGAATAAGCGAAGTTTAGCTCGTTTTACCCTTTGACGACGAAGCATGTACGCATAATTTCCTCTCATATTTTAGAAATCTCTATCCCTTCCTCTTTTTCCCTCTTTCAAAAAAGAGAGAGAGAGAGAGAGAGAGCTCTCGAGAGAGAGAGAGCGAGAGAGAGAGAGAGAAAGAGCCCTACCTGGGGAGGAAAAAAGGAAGAGGAAGAGAGAGGAGGGAAACCCTCGAAAAAGACCTCGCAGCGTAAAACTCTCCTTTTAAAAAGAACCCTAAATTCTCCTTCTGAAAGATCTGAAGAGATCCTCTCACTCAAGAAGTTGCCCAGCTTTTTCTCCCTCTTTCTAACGTGAGCTACGTCAAGCTAAAGCACTAATAGCTCCTCTACCTTCCCCTCCCTTCCGCCCTCTCCCCGCCCTCCTCCTCCCTTCCTCCTTATTCCTCTGTCTCCCCCTTTCCCTTTCTCCGTCTCTCTCTCCTTCCCTCTCTCTTTCCTCCCCTCCCCCCCCCTCTCTCTCTCTCTCTCTCTGTATGTCTCTCTAAAATATGAGAAGAAATTATGCGTACATGCTTTGTCGTCAAAAGGTAAAACGAGCTAAACTTCGCTTATTCTAATCATGTTGCCACCACTTCACGATAAAATAAATGTTATTTTCCTTTCTTAAATGGCCCAAATAACAATTCTCTAGTACGTTTTCACGTTCCACTAGCGGGCCAAAAATGGCCTCTTTTTAACATCCTCCTTTAAATTAACTAATTTATGCATTAGCTTGATGAATCTTTTGCTTACTAAATCCTCCAATGTCTTGATCTTCGTGATTTCTTTTTAGTTCAATAAGGATATCAATGAGATCATTTCTCTTTCCGCCTGACTTCATGCGTTGAGTGATCGTCTCCCAAAAGACTTTACGTAAAAAAGCAGTGGCATCCTTGCCAAACATTTTCATACCGGCCATACCAACTATATTTGGAAGAAAGAACATCGCGAAAAATTCAAAACCACGGGTAATGTTGAAAGTAAAAATCATTTTGCCGTATTTTCGGAACTCGGCATCTGGATTATTCAGCGAATTCACATTGAGTCCATAGGCAGTAGTACCGATTATGTCCGTAGCGAATTTGGCAGCTAACTCCTTTATTTCCATTTCCATTCCTTTACCTGCCATCAATCGTATTCTTATTACTGTTTCAATTTATTCAGTTGTAATTGTAATCATTATGCCCTTTGATATATGTAACTCCATGCATAAATTCAGCTTCCAATTTACTTACCTTCCAATTTCAGCGATTCGAGATACGTATCTAGATTGTCACCGCATTCTAACATCAGTTCGAACATCTTCTTTAGCTTTCCGGACGTGAAGAATGGTGACAACTTCGTTCTTAATAACTTCCAGGCTGGATTTTTGAGAAAAAAGAGATTGGCATAACCCAAACGATCATTTGCATCGGGCGAGCCGTATCGGTCAGAGAAATAATTGAAATCCTTTATTAAGATGTTTTTAACAAACTCCTGATCGCGAACCAACAAAGCCGGTTTGTCTAATATATAAAAGCCTATACAAGGCGACCCCTTTCCTTGATCATAAAGATCTTTCAGAAGAAATCCGGGAGATCTCTTCAGGAACATACAATCCGTGAAATTGCCCAAAAATGGTGTCGGTGACGCTTCCAAGACGCCTCGTTTTTTCCAGTAGTTGAATTTGCGTGTCATGTAAAGATAGGCAGTTATAATGAGAGTCGTCAGAATTATAATGCCGTCTAGGCCCCAATAAGCCGTTATGAGTGCCATTGAATACACAGTTTGCCTATAAAAACATTCTTTGTTACATTTATTAAAAAAAAAAAAAAAAAAAAAAATAGATGATAATATGAATGACCCGTTGCCAATGTTCATTAGCGTAGATTATGTCACAAATAATTGGTATATCTTTGAACTCAACATTGGGCACTAATACAGATATTAAATTATATTATAAGCTACAGATTTTGATTACAAAACAAATCTATGTATTTTATAAACATTTAAATATTAATACTCGATTAATTTTATATATAAAAATGCAAGCACGCGTTAATTAAAGATACATAAATTTTCAAACTTCTTGACTCCCTTGTTAAACTCGAATCTGTATATTAATATCAATAGATAAATCTATAAATTAATATTTAATAGACACACGATCAATTATCACAAAAAGATATCGTTGATGGAAGCGTCATAATCCAGGATTAAAAAATTAATAATAAGATTTTTTTTTTAATTCACTGTCACACTATGGAAGGAAACACAGAAACTCACATACGTATTATCAAACGCCAATAACCTCCAGCAGTTATAAGAGCTGAATGAACATTTTCTATCATACGCGTAAATATATTTATCCGTTTCAATATCTTAATCTCCCTGATTTTCCAGAGATATATGTTATCATTTTATCTTATATATATATGTATGTGTATTTTTTTTTGTAATGGTATGACATATTGAATTTGCCGTTTTTAATGATAATGTCGATTACCCACAACATTATAGATTATTATATAGATTATTATCAATTATCAATTATCTGACTTTGTTTTTATATCAATTAATATCAATAAATACCAATAAATATCAGATTTATTAATAAAGTTAATTGGTTGACAAAACATATGTAAAGTTGCATTGTCATTCTCATTTTTATTACTATACTATAATAACATATTGTACATTAATAGAAATTTGATTAATATATTTAATATGCTAGAAATAATTATTAATAATGTAAACTAATTGAGAAATAACAAGTTTTTCTTCGGAGATTACTTATTTTGTTAATTTGAATCTTTACTCAAAATGTTTTCTTTTCTTTCTTTAAAAACATAAAAATATTTCTTTTTTCTAATAATTACAATTATTAAATTTTTCTGTTTATTATTGAGTGCTATGTTAAGTACTATTAAAAAGAGTTTGAACGGACACTTAAATATTTATTACATCTTTATGAGTGTAAAATTCCGACAGTTTTCTTTGACGTAGAGACTGCAACTAACAATAAGTAATCAAACAAAATCCTTTACTTCAACCAAACTGGCAGTCTTTATTTAAAAAGCACAACGCGTTTCAACCGAGATTCCGGTTTTTATCAAGTGCGTATATCACATTAAAACGCTTGCAAAACACTTCATTGTACACAGTGTGGCAGTAATGAGTCGTCCGTTGTCATCTGAGGTGATCGTACCACCGAACACCACATGAATATGACTCGTCAATTGTTTATTACCATCGACACACAAAACACGTAAGCGGTGCTCTCTTTGCTCCTTGATTATAATTCTTTATTATACTTTAGTTCGTAAACTTATTATTATACTCTTTTTGTCGTTTAGTTCGTAGACTCATTGCTGCCACACTGTGTACAATGAAGTGTTTTGCAAGCGTTTTAATGTAATATACGCACTTGATAAGGACCGGAATCTCGGTTGAAACGCGTTATGCTTTTTAAATAAAAACTGCCAGTTTGGGTGAAATAAAGGATTTTGTTCGATTTATTAATCACTGGCGAAGGAAAAGTATCTTATCTGTTTTAACAATAAGTAAGTTTTTTTTTAGGTTTTATGCTAATTTCTTTGGTCAAATACTCAAGAGCTCTTATAATAGTTATAATCATATCTTTATTTTTATTACACTATGTAATAATAAAAGAAAAGAACTCTTATTTAAATTATTAAATCTCTCTCTCTCTCTCTCTCTCTCTCTCTCTCGTTACGTTCTTTGCTCATGCAAATCATTTTGTTTATGAATTGCGTCGCTGATTTAAAAAATTAAAAGGAAGTAGCGTATTAAATAGCATGACTGTAACTTCTTCTTATGTGGAAATTTAATTATTGTTTATAATTTTGTGACTATTCTACTCATAAATATAAGTAAAATTCAATATTTTTTTGTTCTACAATAATAAAACTTACACTGCAGAAGATGAGAAAAATTCGATCAGGTAAATTTTTTTAAAATGTATTTGCTTGTATCATAATATACATGCTGTAAAGAAAAGACGAATAAAATACGTGAATAAAAGAGACTCTCTTGCCGTGCCCTGCTCGCTATATGGCAAATACTTCGTTATAAACAGAATTTTTATCGCTTAAAAAAATATCGCTCTGTCACTATTGTAGTTGACATTAAATATTCCTTGTCTGTTAAAAATATTTTTTTATGTTTTGTAATTATACCGTGTTATTATACATTGCTTAAAAATGACATACAGTGATAGGGATACTTGTACATAGTCATACCATAAATTCTGTTCCCAAGAAAAACGAATTTATTTCATAACTAAAATAAAAAACAGCATGAAATGTACCTATAAATATTTTATTGAATTGATCATATAAAATAATTATTGAATTGTAGAAAAATAAGCTTTTACCTTTTATTATTTAACGTAATCAATGGCGCGGTTACTTGAATTTTTCAAACGTGCTTCAAAAAGAAATAGAACAAGATATAAAACCATCATAACTGATATCTGTTATGATAGTTCTTATATTATTTTTTAATGCAAGGACATTGGGTGAAAAAGAAGGAAATAAATTAATTCTTTTCATTGTTAGCTCATATATTTTGAAACATAATTCTACAGAAAGAATTATTTTAATTATATAGTGGATAAAAATTATTTATTAGATTTTTTCACTAATTTTTACATTGAAAACTACTACGCAGTATTTACATATAAGAAATAATTAACATAATATTAATATATATAAAACATGTTTCAAGCTATAAGTTTTATTTGCAATTAAAATAAATTTTTGAATTTAATAACATTGTTTCTTTATAACTAACATAATTTCAGTTCAATATTCATTTATTACTGTAAAAATTATGTATTTGAAATATCATTGTGAGCGTCGCGTGGCTTGAAAACAGTGTATTAATGACTGTATTAATATATTATCAAATATTAATTAGCGTGGGTATTAACCTTTCGAATATTGAGATATATATTGCCACCCATTGGTGATGTCAAGAAACCTTTCGGATCGATAACCATTGGTATTAGAGTTTTCTCGCTTGGTGTTAGTTCGTATTTGCTCAAAACTATACAGATTGCCAACTTTGTTTGTAAAAGTCCCATACGAGTGCCTGTGGAATGAAAAACAGTGCATACCGTAAGACGTCTCATAATATTCTAACTCTTATATAATTAAGATTGTAAATTCCATAATTACAAAGTCCAGTTGGATGAAGTTCATTCTAATTATTGCATACATACATAATGATATATATGTAAATAATTCATATAATTCATGTAATAAGGTAAAAAAAATGTAAATTTATACTTTGGCTGATTTATTTTTAACTTCATAGCTGCACCAATCCCGTCTTAATTTTCGTAATCAAAACCGATGACCTCACCTATACACGCATGTGGGCCATCTCCAAATGGAAAATAGAGACATGATGGTCTGTCACGTTTGTTCTCCTCGGTAAATCGTTCCGGATCGAATTTATGCGGATCAGGAAAGTGTTCCGGATCATAGTGTATGCCAATCATCGGGATAAAAATTGGTGTGCCCTTCTCGATAACTAGATCGGAATTCGGCACCTTGTAGGTTTTCACTGTTGTGCGGTCTAAGAACGGCAACGGCGGATACATCCTTAAAGTTTCAGATACCACCATGTCGAGATACGGTAGTGACAGGATCTAATGACATGCACATGAATAAGATGGATACTTTAAGCTTGACAATATTAAAGTCATATTTGTTTTGCTAAAATTTCTTTGTAAAAAAGAAACATATGTGTGTTCGCATACCATGTCGTATGTGATTTTGCCACCGGTTTTATCGAGCGCATCAAGAATTTCTTTTCTAAGTTTATCTTGTATTTCCGGCTGCATCGCTAGTTCGTACAAAGTGAAAGCTGTTGTCATTGAGGAGGTTTCAAAACCAGCCGTGAAGAAAACAGCTGCTTGCGCTACTAGATCGTCCCCGTCAAATTCTAAAAGTTTCAATTCACACCTCTTCAAATTTTGAAAAATTTGTATTGCGTATCATAATTAAGCTTTAGCTATTGGATCTATTGCTTAGACAAATTGAGCGGGTATTTTAATTTTTTAAATTTAAATTCAATTTATGCATTAGTTTGATGAATCTTTTGCTTACTAAATCCTCCAATGTCTTGATCTTCGTGATTTTTTTTTAGTTCAATAAGGATATCAATGAGATCATTTCTCTTTCCGCCAGACTTTATGCGTTGAGTAATCGTCTCCCAAAAGACATTACGTAAAAAAGCAGTAGCATCCTTTCCAAACGTTTTCGCACCAGTCATACCAACTATATTTGGAAGGAAAAATATCGCGAGAAATTCAAAACTACGGATAATGTTAAAAGTAAAAATTATTTTGCCGTGTTTTCGGAACTCGGCATCTGGATTATTTAGGGAATTCACGTTGAGTCCATAGGCAGTACTGCCGATTATGTCCGTAGTGAATTTGGCAATTAACTCCTTTATTTCCATTTCCATTCCTTTACCTGCCATCAATATTTTTATTATTGTTTCAATTATTCAGTCGTATTTGTGATTATTATGCTCTTTGATATAATATAACTCCATGCACTATAATATCAGCACTTACCTTCCAATTTCAGCGATTCGAGACACGTATCTAGATTGTCACCGCATTCTAACATCAGTTCGAACATTTTCTTTAGCTTCCCGGACGTGAAGAATGGCGACAACTTCGTTCTTAACAATTTCCAGGCTGGATTTTTGAGAAAAAAGAGATTGGAATAACCCAGACGATCATTTTTCTCATCAGCCGAGCCGTATCGGTCAGAGAAGTAATTAAAATCCTTTATTAAGATATTTTTAACGAACTCCTGATCGCGAACCAACAAAGCCGGTTTGTCTAATATATAAAAGCCTATACAAGGCAATCCCTTTCCTTGATCATAAAGATCTTTCAGAAGAAATCCGGGAGATTTCTTTAGCAACACACAATCCGTGAAATTGCCCAAAAATGGTGTCGGTGGCGCTTCCAAGACGCCTCGTTTCTTCCAGTAGTTGAATTTGCGTGTCATGTAAAAATAGGCAGTTATAATGAGAGTCGTCAAAACTATAATGCCGTCCAGGCCCCAATAGGCCGTTATAAGTGCCATTGTACACAGTTCGCCTATAAAAACATTCTTTGTTATATTTATTTAAAAAAAAATAGATGATAATATGAATGACCCGTTGCCAATGTTCATTAGCGTAGATTATGTCGTAAATAATTGGTATATCTTTGAACTCAACATACATTGGGCACTAATACAGATATTAAATTATATTATAAGCTACATATTTTGATTACAAAACAATTCTATATATTTTATAAACATTTAAATATTAATACTCGATTACATTTATATATAAAAATGCAAGCACGCGTTAATTAAAGATACATAAATTTTCAAACACTTGACTCCCTTGTTAAACTTGAATCTGTATATTAATGTCAATAGATTAATATGTAAATTAATATTTAATAGACACTCGATTTATTATCACAAAAAGATACCGCGTTGATGGAAGCGTCATAACCCAGGATAAAAAAATTAATAATAAGATTCTTTTTTAAATTCACTGTCACACTATTGAATGAAACACAGAAAGTCACATACGTATTATCAAACGCCAGTAACTTCTAGTAGTTATAAGAGCTGAGTGAACATTTTCTATCATACGCGCAAATATATCTATCATGCGTTTCAACCTCTCAATCCCCTCTATTTTTCAGAGATATATGTGTCATCTTATCTTATACTAGCTTAAGGACGTTCTCGTGAAAATCACATTTCTACAGATTTCCTTCAAATTTGGTGTACAGCTTAATGGCAGCACTATCCATAACATGTGTAATTTTTAGAAGTCTCAGCCTCACCGAATTAGAGATATAGAGCTTCAAAGTTTCATTATTTAACACGTAACCCCTATACTGAGGCTTCACAAAAGTAACGTTTTCATTAATTGTAGACGGAATTTTCTACAGATTTCGTCAAAAAACGAGTATGTGGCGCACATTAATATTACAAATATTTTAAAAAAGATTGAGGAAGCCTAGCCTCACCGTTACTGAGTAATTTTAATCCAAAGTCTGCAATTTCTCGCTCGCATATGACGCGAGTCAACACGACGGCGGCGGCGACGGCAATACTTCGCATGTTCTTTCCGACGTAAGCTAGTGTCGCGTATACAGATAGAGCCTCGCTATGTGTGCGCGTACAATCGTAGCAAAAAGTTTCCCTCTCCAGAGAGGCACTGCGTACAGCAGTCTTTCTCGCCCGGCGCGCGGAACTTTTGAGAGGGACTGTCACAAGAGAACGTCCTTAAGCTTGATTCCTCGGCGTTACCCGTCGAGGAATCCGTGAAAACACATTTTACCTCTTTTCACCCCGTTAAAGATCGAATTTCTAAAAATCCGTTCTTAGTGGGTGCTTATGTCATGGAAGGAATATACTTGCCAAATTTCATGTTTTTGTTTAGGAGTTTGGGCTGGGCGTTGATGAATCAGTCAGGACATTTGTTTATATATATATAGAGATTTATTTTGATAACATTGCAATTGGAGCTTATTTTGTGAGAATATAATACTAATCTTTCCAATTATCTAATCATTTCAAACAATGACTAAGGCATAATTACCAAGATTCTATTTTGCATTCTCTTTAAATACTAAATGTATACTGTAAAGTACTTGTATAAATAATATCTTTAGAAATTTCCATTTGAGTTACAGAAAAATAATTTGTCGTATCAATGGTGACTTGTGGCTTCCACGGAAATAGTTAATTAACAAAATATCATTAATAATGATATTGCAGTTATGCCATTAAAAATATAAAGATAATAGAGATTAAAAACAGGCATAAATCATAATTTGTTTCAGAATATACTGGGTGAAAAACATGCAATCGATAAAATTTAATAGTGTTTTATTTCTAATGAGAAACAAGGTGTTACACGTATGTACGTAACGCGTGAAAACAGGTGTATACATATAACAAACGAAAGAAATTTCTTTATTCTTTATTTTTCAGATGACTATGAATTGCAATACAATTTCCTTTGCTTATTATTTACTTCACAGAGAGTCAGCTCAATGCTATAACAACTTAACTGTATAATTTTTAGTCTTAAATATTAAAATATTTTAAATATTGAGAACAAAATTAAATTCTTTTTATCAAAATACGATTTATTTGATATCAGTTGAAAAAGAAAGTCCACTCATTCTTTGAGACAATCGTTAAATTTTTTAATACATATTTCTAATAAATTTCTAATCCAAAGGTATGATAGTTTCGAGACACCCCGTATATACCGATTTATGTGTGGCGGATTTACTTGCATGTAGGTCTAGAAAATGCGAGCTCTCACGAATGGCAATTTAACCAATCACGTCAACATTTAAGCCGATTGCTTCGGAGCTGCTGTGAATTGAAACTGGTGGAAAAATACGCGGAAAACATATCTTAACAAACAACATACAAAACATATCTTAAGATATCATAATCCGCGCGCGTGTCTATGATTTATTACATTTGAATTACTTTGCATTTCTCTTAGATAAAGAGTTGACCCACACTGGATAAATGAGGATATCTGTTTCGAAATCGTCCTTGACTATAATTTTACAAATATGTTAAAGGAGCGGATTAAAAAACATATCTTTATATCAACGGACAAATTTTAAAATTGATTATTATTAACCGAGAGTAAATATAATGGTGGAATAAGTTTTGAACATTTTTACATATGACATAATAAATTTTGCAGCAATACGTTGGTCCTTTTATTTAAGGACACGAATAAAGAAGGATTTTTTAGCACGAATAAAGAAGGATTTTTTGTACGATAGTTGAGCGCAAAAGAATCGTGTGTTTGATTATTATTATAGTCATACAAACTAGATGCGTCACACTCTATGCGTGATTACATAATACACGGAGGATGACTTGTAAATCCACCTTATGAATTCGCTGCGAGAATCATTCTTGTTATGTGATACATTGTGCTAGAATATATTAACGTTACTTGATTAGACAATGCTAATAAAACCTTGATAGATGACACAAAATTAATGATCATATTAAGGTAGCTGAAAATATAGATAAAAAACAAAGGAAGGTTTTATTCATCTATTATATTACATAAGATAACTCCTTTTTCGTCGAGCATTTTTTATTTTCTTTGAAAGTACATCACATGTAATAATAAGACGGAAAAAAGTATCGAATTATATGTATACACCTGTTTTCACGCGTTACGTACGTGTAACACCTTGTTTCTCATTAGAAATAAAACACTAATGAATTTTATCGATTGCATGTTTTTCACCCAGTATATTCTGAAACAAGTTATAATTTATGTCTGTTTTTAATCTTTATTATCTTTATATTTTTAATGGCATAACTGCAATATCATTATTAATAATATTTTGTTAATTAACTATTTCCGTGGAAGCCACAAGTCACCATTGATACGACATATTATTTTTCTGTAACTCAAATGGAAATTTCTAAAGATATTATTTACACAAGTACTTTACAGTATGCATTTAGTATTTAAAGAGAATGCAAAATAGAATCTTAGTAATTATGCCTTAGTCATTGTTTGAAATGATTAGATAATTGGAAAGATTAGTATTATATTCTCACAAGATGAGCTCCAATTGCAATGTTATCAAAATAAATTTATGTATATAAACAAATGTCCTGACTGATTCATCAACGCCCAGTCCAAACTCCTAAACAGAAACATGAAATTTGGCAAGTATATTCCATGACGTAAGCACCTACTAAGAAGGGATTTTTAGAAATTCGATCTCTGACGGGGTGAAAAGAGGTCTTTTCACGGATTCCTCGACGGGTAACGCCGAGGAATCAAGTTTAAGCTAGTATAAGATAAGATGACACATATATCTTTGAAAAATAGGGGGGATTAAGAGGTTGAAACGCATGATAGATTATATATTTGCGCGTATGATAGAAAATGTTCACTCAGCTTTTATAACTACTAGAAGTTACTAGCGTTATTTGATAATACGTATGTGAGTTTCTGTGTTTCCTTCAATACTGAATTTAAAAAAGAATTAAAGTAATTTATAACGACCTGTCTGGCAATATATAACGTCTTTTCCGATATGAACATAGAAAAAACCGTGAGCCAACTTGGTTTGTTGGATTCACACAGCATTTTTTCGGATCACATCGAGACATTATTAATTTCGACCAAGGGTTTTGGTCCGTTGATGTAATTTCTACGATAAATAGTTTAATTTGTTATTGCGAAAAAAATGCTACCTAGGTTCTAGGTTCAAACCCTGGCTGGGGTAGCATTTTTGTCGCAATAAAAAATTAAACTATTTATCTTAGAAATTACATCAACGGACCCAAACGCTTGGTCGAATTTAATAATGTCTCGATGTGATCCGAAAAAGTGCTGTGTGAATCCGACAAACCAAGTTGGCTCACGGTTTTTTCTATGTTCATATCGGAAAAAACGTTATATACTGCCAGTCAGGTCGATTTAAATTACTTTTATATACTGGCGAAATAAATTTATTACTTCTGTTAAAAAAGAATCTTATTATTAATTTTTTTATCCTGGGTTATGACGCTTCCATCAACGCGGTATCTTTTTGTGATAATAAATCGAGTGTCTATTAAATATTAATTTACATATTTATCTATTGACATTAATATACAGATTCAAGTTTAACAAGGGAGTCTAGTGTTTGAAAATTTATGTATCTTTAATTAACGCGTGCTTGCATTTTTATATATAAAATTAATCGAGTATTAATATTTAAATGTTCATAAAATATATAGATTTGTTTTGTAATCAAAATCTGTATCTTATAATATAATTTAATATCTGTATTAGTGCCCAATGTATGTTGAGTTCAAAGATATACCAATTATTTGCGACATAATCTACGCTAATGAACATTGGCACAACGGATCATTCATATTATCATCTATTTTTTTTAAAATAAATATAACAAAGAATGTTTTTATAGGCGAACTGTGTACAATGGCACTTATAACGGCCTATTGGGGCCTAGACGGCATTATAGTTTTGATGACTTTCATTATAACTGCCTATTTTTACATGACACGCAAATTCAACTACTGGAAGAAACGAGGCGTCTTGGAAGCACCACCGACACCATTTTTTGGCAATTTCAGGGATTGTGTGTTCTTAAAGAGATCTCCCGGATTTTTTCTGAAAGATCTTTATGATCAAGGAAAGGGATTGCCTTGTATAGGCTTTTATATATTAGACAAACCGGCCTTGTTGGTTCGCGATCAGCAGTTCGTTAAAAACATCTTAATAAAGGATTTTAATTACTTCTCTGACCGATACGGCTCGCCTGATGAGAATAATGATCGTCTGGGTTATGCCAATCTCTTTTTTCTGAAAAATCCAGCCTGGAAGTTGTTAAGAACGAAGTTGTCGCCATTCTTCACGTCCGGGAAACTAAAGAAAATGTTCGAGCTGATGTTAGAATGCGGTGACAATCTAGATACGTGTCTCGAATCGTTGAAATTGGAAGGTAAGTGCTGATATTATGCATGGAGTTACATATATCAAAGAACATAATGATCACAATTACAACTGAATAATTGAAACAATAATAAGAATATTGATGGCAGGTAAAGGAATGGAAATGGAAATAAAGGAGTTAATTGCCAAATTCACTACGGACATAATCGGCACTACTACCTATGGACTCAACGTGAATTCCCTAAATAATCCAGATGCCGAGTTCCGAAAACACGGCAAAATGATTTTTACTTTTAACATTATCCGTAGTTTTGAATTTCTCGCGATATTTTTCTTTCCATATATAGTTGGTATGGCTGGTGTGAAAACATTTGGAAAGGATGCTACTGCTTTCTTACGTGACGTCTTTTGGGAGACGATTACTCAACGCATAAAGTCTGGCGGAAAGAGAAATGATCTCATTGATATCCTCATTGAACTAAAAAAAAATCACGAAGATCAAGATATTGGAGGATTTAGTAAGCAAAAGATTCATCAAGCTAATGCATAAATTCGTCAATTTAAATTTAAAAAATCAAAATACCCGCTCAATTTGTCTAAGCAATAGATCCAATAGCTAAAGCTTAATTATGATACGCAATGAAAATTTTTCAAAATTTGAAGAAGTGTGGATTGAAACTTTTAGAATTTGACGGGGACGATTTATTAGCGCAAGCAGTTATGTTCTTCGCGGCTGGTTTTGAAACATCCTCAACGACAACATCTTTCACTTTGTACGAACTTGCGATGCAGCCAGAAATACAAGATAGACTTAGAAAAGAAATTCTTCATGCGCTCGATAAAACTGGTGGCAAAATCACATACGACATGGT
The DNA here is from genome assembly GCA_030770225.1 of Temnothorax unifasciatus. Classification (NCBI taxonomy): domain Eukaryota; kingdom Metazoa; phylum Arthropoda; class Insecta; order Hymenoptera; family Formicidae; genus Temnothorax; species Temnothorax unifasciatus. Next base: position 14,582 of record JASTWK010002006.1, read on the forward strand.
ATGTGAACACACATACGTTTCTTTTTTACAAAGAAATTTTAGCAAAACAAAAATGACTTTAATATATTGTCAAGCTTAAAGTATCCATCTTGTTCATGTGCATGTCATTAGATCCTGTCACTACCGTATCTCGACATGGTGGTATCTGAAACTTTGAGGATGTATCCGCCGTTGCCGTTCCTAAGCCGCACAACAGTGAAAACCTACATGGTGCCGAATTCCGATTTAGTTATCGAGAAGGGCACACCAATTTTTATCCCGATGATTGGCATGCACTATGACCCGGAACACTTTCCTGATCCGCATAAATTCGATCCGGAACGATTTACCGAGAAGAACAAACGTGACAGACCATCATGTCTCTATTTTCCATTTGGAGATGGCCCACATTCGTGTGTAGGTGAGGTCATCGGTTTTGATTACGAAAATTAAGACGGGATTAGTGCAGCTTTGAAGTTAAAAATAAATCAGCAGAAGTATAAATTTACATTTTTTTTACCTTATTATATGAATTAAATGAATTATTTATATATATATCATTATGTATGTATGCAATAATTAGAATGAACTTCATCCAACTGGACTTTGTAATTATGGAATTTACAATCTTAATTATATAAGAGTTAGAATATTATGAGACGTTTTACGGTATGCACTGTTTTTCATTCCACAGGCACTCGTATGGGACTTTTACAAACAAAGTTGGCAATCTGTATAGTTTTGAGCAAATACGAACTAACACCAAGCGAGAAAACTCTAATACCAATGGTTATCGATCCGAAAGGTTTCTTGACATCACCAATGGGTGGCAATCAATATCTCAATATTCGAAAGGTTAATATCCACGCTAATTAATATTTGGTAATATATTAATACAGTCATTATAATACACTGTTTTCAAGCCACGCGACGCTCACAATAATATTTCAAATACACGACTTTTACAGTAATAAATGAATATTGAACTGAAATTATGTTAGTTATAAAAAAACAATATTAGATTCAAAAATTTATTTTAATTGCAAATAAAACTTATAGCTTGAAACATGTTTTATATATATTAATATTATATTAATTATTTCTTATATGTAAATACTGCGTAGTAGTTCAATGTGAAAATTAGGGAAAAAATCTAATAAATAATTTTTATCCACTATATAATTAATATAATTCTTTCTGTAGAATTATGTTTGAAAATATATGAGCTAATAATGAAAAGCATTAATTCATTTCTTTCCTTCTTTTTCACCCAATGTCCTTGCATTATAAAATAATATAAGAACTATCATAACAGATGTCAGTTATGATGGTTTTATATCTTGTTCTATTTCTTTTTGCACGTTTGAAGAATTCAAGTAACCGCGCCATTGATTACGTTAAGTAATAAAAGGTGGAAGCTTATTTTTCTACAATTCAATAATTATTTTATATAATCAATTTAATAAAATATGTATAAGTACATTTCATGCTGTTTTTTATTTTAGTTATAAAATAAATTCGTTTTTCTTATCAACAGAATTTATGGTATGACTATGTACAAGTATCCCTATCACTGTATGTCTTTTTAAGCAATGTGTAATAACACGGTATAATTACAAAACATAAAAAAATATTTTTAACAGATAAGGAATATTTAATGTCAACTACAATAGTGACACAGCGATATTTTTTTATAAAAATTCTGTTTGTTTTTGTTTACGCCCTGACTGTCATGCTCCGAGCCCGCTGCGGAGGACGAAGTTGTTTCGCTCTCCGGCATCCCACTAGAATTCCCAGCGCACGCGCGCCAGCACGAGAAACCCGAGCACCAGGATGAACGCAGTCAAGTGTCACAGATGCAGCTGTTAAGCCCGGTGTCCACGATGCAAGAACTGTGTCCAAGTTTCGGTTTAAGCCAATGAAACTTCTACTTTTCTATAAGAACTGCAAGTTGATTGGTTGATTTAAACCGAAACTTGGACACAGTTCTTGCATCGTGGACACCGGGCTTTAGTCGGCTCCAGAGGCAAATCCAGTATTGACAAAAAACGATCGAATAATAAATTAGAAATATGTATTAAAAAATTTAACGATCGTCTCAAAGAATGCGTGGACTTTCGTTTCCAACTGATATCAAATAAATCGTATTTTGATAAAAAGAATTTAATTTTTAATAAATTAGAAATATGTATTAAAAAATTTAACGATCGTCTCAAAGAATGCGTGGACTTTCTTTTCCAACTGATATCAAATAAATCGTATTTTGATAAAAAGAATTTAATTTTGTTCTCAATATTTAAAATATTTTAATATTTAAGACTAAAAATTATGCAGTTAAATTGTTATAGCATTGAGCTGACTCTCTGTGAAGTAAATAATAAGGAAAGGAAATTGTATTGCAATTCATAGTCATCTGAAAAATAAAGAATAAAGGAATTTTTTTCGTTTGTTATAGCTATGACTATTTAATATCTACAAAAAAGATTAAACTTACGAAGAATAGACAGTTGAAGGCAAACGTAATGGTTCTGGGACACCCTGTGCATGCGCATGTAGCCGCGGGAGGACAAACTCAGATACACATATTAGAGACGTAACGTATTAGTGGGCATTTGTAATTTCTGTTATCGGGCGAAGTATATACTTATCGTACGGCACGTAATGTGCCGTGCTGTATGAAAAAGTTAGACACGCATCTCGTTAATTTCAGGGCAGAAGGTGAATTAATGACGTGGGAAGTGATGCCGACTGCAACATAGTGAACAATAATCGATACAGGATGCATGATGATTGACAGAAAGAGCCAACGTTGGCGAACAGTACTGTATTTTGCGGATTTACGAGCTGATTGATAGTAAGCTGCGACACGTAAAGAAAGCTGGTGGTAGTTAGAGTTATTATTAGGTAGACAGAAAGAAAATCATGTCCACTTTCCAACATTCAATATAACTTTAATACTAGTTTCTGCATGAAGACTTATAACTGTAAAGTTTTAGTGCAACACAATTTTACAAATCTTTTCTAATATATTATTATAACGTTTCTTCGTTATAAGAAAAGCGTTCCGTAGAAAAATTGCTAGATTGTTTTGTTAATCGTTTCATAGATTATTTTACAATTTTATGTAACTTTATAAGATGTACATATATTATTTAATTCTTTTCCATATAATCGGATGGCATAAATGTAAATCATCTTATTTAGAAAATTAAGTTTAGATAATAATTGATTTCCCCTATTTTCTTAGTATTCTAATTAAAAAAAAATCGAGAATTTTTTAAATCAATTATTTTTCAGACAAACATCAATTTTCAGACGTTCGCCAGCACTGTTTCTCAAGAATGCAGCAAGTTTTACGTCCTTTTATCATTATCTCATGCAAGTTATAGGTCTGGAAAGTTTCGTGCAGTTCTAATGTATAATTCTGTGATTCTCGTCAAATATAATGACATGTCGTCATGTGACTCCACGTGGTTGTATCCCACGTTAAATGCGACGCGTCCAATGGCCCCGCCGCGCCGCCAACGTCACGGACCTAGCTTGTATTTATATAACGCAAACACATCGGCCGCCACGTGACAAGCATGCCCGCGCATTGCAATCTCTAATGATTAAGTAAGCGATTTTTCACTGAGGCATCAAGGCTGAATTGTGCTATACGTACTCGAAACAGAATTGCAGCGTGTTTATCATCAGCATTTCCTGCATTTCCATTTCATTGGCAGTCAATGAGGTAATTATTATTAATAACTATTTTTCCGACCTCTGATCTCAACGTCATTTAGGTCTCATACGTCGCGTAAAATAATATGAGCTTGACGAGAGATGTGGTTGGGGCCCGTTCTCCGGAAAGGGGCGGCAACTATAATACAGTCCGCCACCGTGAAGCAGCTCGGTATCCGCGCCGAGTCACGTGAGGTCACCTGAAAGAAACCCCGGCTACTGTTTCCGCGCACGCGATCGCCGTGCGCGGCACGCAGGGCCCTAATTCCTCGCGCATGGAATTTCTCTCCGCTTCGCGGTTCGCGCCCGCGCCCGCCTTCCCGCGGATGCTCTTCAGCTCTTCCGCGAACGGGCTCCCGGCGCATTGCGCGACCAGCAACAAAGTAGCGTGCTAAATATACACTCTCCTCGCTTTCGCCTCCTTTCGGGTCTCTGTATACTACGAACTTCTAAGGGAAGGGAAAGAGAACTCCCTTAGAGAAGGAGGAAGCGAGAATGGAAGGAGGAGGGTGCGACGAGGGGGTACTCTCGTGCAAGCTCGCGCACGCGAGCGGCCGTGCATGCCCGCGGGCCTTTACGGCCCTTCACCCTCGCTCTCACCTTCGTTGTAATGAGACCTATACATTATATCCGATGGTACACGCAGGCATCTCGCGAGAGGGCGAAATTGCGAGAGGTCGGATGCGTTTCTGACAAGCGAGAGACGCAGAAAGAGATAGTTGAGCGAAGAAACGAAGGGCGGGAAGCAGTAGGAGAGGTAGCACCTTAAGTAATTCGCTAATAACCATTATTTCGCGATAATGACTGAAAATCGATATTCCTGTCCGCGGCTGAAGACCACCCTGATGTACAGGGTGCCGATAAAATCACGCTCTACCGTTGCGGACTGCGATTTTTGCACGGCACCGTGGAAATCTGACGATTGTTGTCTTGGCGGCAAGATGTCGATACGCGGCAAAGTGTCGGTAAGAAATTGCAGCAGGTACCGGGGTCTCTGCATTCAGGAAGGCGACCCAAGCAAGAGCTGTTAGTTGAATTCACGTTGAATAGGTGGCGGGAAAGAGATGATTTGAAACAGTTTGCTGCTAAAACCGTCTCTTGGTTCAAATAAATTGTGAAATTTAATTGAACGATTGTCTTATTATTTGCATAATCAATATAATTAAATAGCGCGAATTGAAAAGATAATGAACTTAATAAATTGATGGAAGATTCATTGAATTTTTTCGATAATAGTTCTTATGTAATGTATCTAATAAATAAAATTAATAAGAATAATGTCTATACGTTTATAAAGCATTAAAAAATAGCGTTAGCGAGGAAAAACTCATATTTTATTTATTAAAAAATATTAGCACGGTTTTAAAGTAATTTTGAAGAAATATAACAATAACATCCTGTTACCGTAGAAATAAAAAAGTAGTATGAAAAAAAATTCCTTTAATGCACAACTTGCAAATGCAATAATAACATAATTTATCGCATAGATGCCTGAAACACGTAAAGAATTGTTTGAATTTTCAAGGTGCGAGTTGCGAACTTTTGATTTAAATGAGAGAGATGAACATTCAACCTCACACATACGAGCCCGTAAACGCTGTAGAAAAGAAACGATCGTTCCTACGGCGTAAATGTGAAAGAGTTAGATACGTCAAAATGATGATTCGCGGAATACAGGTATACCGCTATGAAAACGAGCAATTTCACGCGTCGGTCGAATTTCAATTCCATCCGCGCTTTCGAATTCGCAACCGAACGCGGGATCATCTTTATTTCATTTCGTACCTCCGAAATCATTTCGCCGATTGTCCCATCCCGCCCTTCCGCCCCCCCTCGGCACCCTTCTCGCCGCCGCGCCGCGCCGCCCGCGGAGCCCCGGGCGCGGATTATACGGTATCGCATCGGTCCGTCTCTCATGAATTAGGCATCGGACAAGTTAATGAAAGTTTTCCCAGGCAATTTCGTGTAATAATAGAGCAGATCACCGCGCCTCTCGGATAGAAAACAATGCGCGTGTATGCGTGAACGGGCGCCGCCTCGTACTAAAATGTATTCGGAGTAACGCAATCTGACCGGAGGATCGATCATCAAGAAGTTACTACCACTGATCTCTAAATTTGCACGAGATGTTTGCATGAATAGCATAACTATTGAAGTTGAAACAATCAATCACAAATTTTATGCGAAAAGTTTTATTTGAACAGAAAAGTTTCACTCGCGTACCCCTTTTTCTAAATATCTGATTTCACGTTAATCGAAAATAATTAATTGGAATAACTCGAAGCAAGAGAAAGGTTTATTAAATTCCACTCGAAATAAAACTTACTCAAAGTTAAAAGAAACTTACGTAATTGTTGAATGTCTTTTCTTCTCTTTTCTCTCATATTGTGTTACCAGAGAGAAGGATTTTATAAAAATGAACGCAAGGTGTC
>JASTWK010002007.1:0-20717 GCA_030770225.1 Temnothorax unifasciatus
GTAAACTCCGTTGGGACAATCACTGTGATTATATGTTAAAGAAAATAGGAAGTTTTCTGAATAGAATAGGAAATGATATATTGGTGTATACTCGATGTACCGTGTATAAGTCTATCATAGCGCCTCACTTTGAATATTGCGCAACAATATTAGTAGGCATGGGTGAAACGCAATTGAATCGACTGCAAGTGGCACAAAATCGTGCAATGATTGATTGATTGATTGATATGTTTATTATGCCCAAGCGTAGGCTAAAGGGCAAAAAGGGAGTAAGCACAAACAAAATGTAACGCAATCATCATACAAAAGTATCACAGATAAACTTAACCTAAAGATCTAATACTAATCTTAGAGCTAGCAGTTCAACGAAGCATAATAGCAAAGCATGCCCTCTCTCTCTTGTATATATTAAAATTATATACAAGCATCGCAGTTAAGCTTGAACACAAATCGCAATACTAATCAAGAACTGACGGTTCAACAGACACGGACATACGGACAATGAGAGTCATACTGCAATGCTCGCGATATACAAAGATAGAATTGATGCTGCAAACCCTTAAGTTTATGAATGTAAGACAAAGGCTAATGTATAATGTATGTATTTTTATATTTAAGATTGTAAGAGGCATAATGCCAAAACATTTAAGGAATAGGATAGAAATAGTAGGAGATGTGAGTGGACGGCAAACGAGGCAGGCTGAGAATATTAGAATTCAATATCACTGGACGAGAAGTGCACAGAAAAGTTTATTTTATGAAGGTTTGAATATGTACAACGCCCTACCGATAGAAATTAAGCAATGCGAAAGAATTGTACCATTTAAACGTAGGTTAAGAGAATATATTGTACCTCATGTAGAGGAATTAATTTAAGGATATTTTATGTAAAAAATAGCCGAGAAGGCTAATAAAGCTCAATCCCTCCCTCCCTCCCTCCCTTCCTCCCTCCCTCCCTCCCTCCCTCCCTCCCTTCCTCCTCCCTCCCTCCCTCCCTCCCTCCCGCTCCCTCCCTCTCCCTCCCCCCCTCTCTCTCTCTCTCTCTCTCTCTCTCTCTCTCTCTCTCTCTCTCTCTCTCTCTCTCTTTCTCTAAAATGCTATAAATTAAAAAATATTACTTTTTTATCGACAGAAGTTCAATTCCATCGTATATAATTCTTTGAGATTCACTCAATTATTTCCTAAAAAATTGATAAATTTCGTAACCGATTTCCAAAAAGATAACGGTTCCCAAAAAGATTGGTAACGAAAAACTATACAGTTTATAGCACTTCCCTTGAAATTCTACCCCTGTTTTATATACAATTCTTTAAAATTCAATTAATTATTTCCCAAAAAATTCGAAGAACTTCTGATACCAGTTTGTAAAAAGATCGGTAACAAAAAATTATACACTTTATAGCACTCCCCGGGAAATTCTACCCTTATTTTATATACAATTCTTTAAAATTCGATCAATTATTTCTCGAAAAATTAGAAAAATTAAAAAAACCGGTTTCCAGAAAATCGGTAACAAAAAACTATACGCATAATGACATTCCCCGGGAAATTTTACCCCTATTTCATATACTTTTGGTAAAAATTTGGTTTATTGGTTTCCGAGATCATCGAACACAAACAATCAAACTGACAAACTCTGTCTCTTTATAATAATAGTATAGATGCGCGTAAAACAGAATCCTATATGCATACAAACACAGTCTATCTATCCTTGCAGTTAGTAGAATTGGATAAGTTAATTTTTGTTTAAACTAACAATATATTAAGTTAAGGTTAAGGGCCTATTAATTTAGTTAAAAATTGCATTAACAAAAAGCTGACTCACAAGGAAACCTCGCGAACTCGAAAATTCTGATTTTAATTAAACTTCCCACACATGTAGATGGAGTAAAAAGATGAATTTAGAAATTTTTATTGCTTTCCAAAAACGGTTCTAAGGTTCTAAACATTTCTATTTAACGTTGTTGAATAGAGAAGATTTTACCATAAAACTTTTATATGAAACATTTTTTGATATCTGAGATATTATTCGACATATATCGAGAAAAGTAAAAAGCCGTCTCTACATATGAGGGGTAGTTTCACCATTCAAAATAATTATACTTTTTGAAGTAATTAAAAATATGCATTAATTCCCTTATGCCCGTATCAGACTACGGATCGGGATTGAGATTGGATTGAAATTTGACCAATTAGAGCAAAGTTCACTAAACTTGAAGTTAGTTTTCTTTATTCTGATTGATTAAATTTCAATCTCAATCCCAATCCGTAGTCTGATACGGGCTTTAAAGTACAACTATAGACCTTTACAATCCCAGTAGAATTAGGTCACAACTCGTTTTAGAAAAAGTTTAGAAAAAGTTTTAGAAAAAGTTTTAGAAAAAGTTTTAGAAAATAATATGAATATATGTAACGTGTACATGTTCACAGTACGTTAAACTCGGATTTGTAGATTTGCTGTGTCCAAAAGATTATATGAATCTAACCTTCTTGCAAGAATATCTTTTAGATATGCGTGTTGTTTGGGATATTTCTGATATTTTAACAAAAGGAAAAAGCAAAATATGTTTTTACTTACATTCTTACGGCACAGCACGGCACACTCCGCTGTTTCCGCTGCGCAGCAATAACGACGAATAACAGCAGACTGTAGTGTCTCGGCGCACCGAGCGATACCACCGATTGCTACTGATCGGCGATCGGCCCGCTCGGCGCTCGGCTCTTCGGCTAGTCGGCTGCCTTTAGACAATAAAGGATAGACGATCGTCTATTCTATTTTCTCCTGTTGTACAATTCCATGACATCTTAAGGTAGTTCTTGCATTTAGGTCAAATATAGATAGCCCGGAAAATATGATATTAAATGAAAGGTTAACGTTCCTAGAGTGTGTCTGAAAAATTTCGAATTTTTTTACCGCTTGGTTCCGGAGATATATGTCCGTAAACTTTGCCAATTTTACATGGTGATAATAGGGAAAGGAGGGTCAGATCGCACATTTATGGAATATGTTCATACTTCTCGAATGGATAAACAAATAAAAAACTGTTTAATCGATGCAATAAACATTTCTAAAGACACTGGCGCGACACCAAACTGATTGACCGTACCGTATAATTAAAGCGAAACTTTCGACAAACTTTCGGCAACTTTCGACGTTTCGACACGACACGAGAGTCATGGCGGCCGTCTTGAGTGGCTACTTGGCAACGTCGTACGCGTCAGCTATCGCACAAGACGCGTGTCTTATCATTCTCTCACCGTTGAATGGAGGTTATAAGGATAACATATTTTTTTCGGCAGTTGTATGAATATATTCACTATCGCGGAATTGTAGAAATTGTGACGTATATTTTTTCTATTTTAGTATATTCTATTCTTTACCAGCGTGATCATATTTATGGTTATATCACCAACTCTAGTCAAATTTGTGACTTTGCTCTGATATTTTCAGTTTATAGCAACGGTTAAATGAGAAAAAACCTTAAGGAATAATCAATTTTAATGTATGCTGATTTTTGCATACTAAATCATTCATATTTGTCACTAGTAACAATAATTGTTTTTGTGACTTCAAAGTCACCTTCAACCACCTTAAGGGGATCCTGCAGCCGTATGATTTACCGACATTATCGTTTTTAGATGGATCTTTTAATTGACTTATAGAATTGCAAAAATCTTTTACAGAATTAAAGTCCGCACAAAAATCTAGGGTAACAAACGTGATTTTATATCAAAAAACCAAAAAATTAAAAATATTAATTACGTTTGATTATCAAAATCATGCATTTGAAGTCACGCTTATAACAGATAAACAAAAATCTTGTCTGTATTTGACATCACACTTGTGAAAGTTAAGCGTGTAAAAAATCTGCAAAAGAAATGTAAACGTGCAAAAAAACTTGTCAATAATATCACACGCACACACAGAAGAAAATGTAAATAATTGATTTCTTTATTATTACAATAATTTGAATATTGAAATTATTTTGTACCGTATGCTTTCTCACACTTATATGTATGTAATTAATAACAATATGTTAATGACAAATAATAAAGTACAAGGGCGTATTCTGGTTTGAAAGATCTTAAGGACGTTCTCCGAAAAATCGATTTTCTCTAGATTTTTTTAAAACTGTAAATATACATTAATTTAGGTGTACTTTATGCGTGGTATTTTCAGTACCTCTACCGGTATTAAAAATCGAAATACTGAGCTTCAAAGTTTCAACTTTTAACATGGAATTCCTATTTCGAGCTATTGTGAAACAGACATTATAATGAATTGTGAAAAAAGTTTTCTCTAAATGTTTTTGAAAAACTAGTATATAATCCATAAAAATAAAAATAACATGCAATAAGTGTCAATACCCTTACGGTACGCGTTTTCGAGAAATACTTGTGTAAAGTACGCGATTTGATGAATTTTTCGCTTGGTTCAGGAATGACAGAAGAGGCGTCAGTTACTTGGCAACGCCGCATGAGTTCTCACGCGTGAAGTTAACTTTTTAGTTGTTATATGTAATAATTTGTATATAAACAATTTAGTAAAATAAATTTTCCTTTTTAAGCATGAATACAAGTTGAGCACGACTGGAGCCGGAGAAGGTCTTTAAAAATAGGTATTTTTAATAGGTGAACAAAGAAAGCGAATAACGTTAAACTTTGCATGTTCTTTTAATCTTATTATAAGAATATATTTTTATTTTTTAAGTAAGAAAAATATTCTTCTTATCTATGTTATATCTTGATTACTGAAAGACTGAGAGGGCAAGTAAGTGATTCTAGCTGTTCTAGGTATCAGAAACGTAAAAACCAGAAACTTTCTTATTCAAAATAAGTGATAGCTATCGTCTGAACTAGAATAAACATTGTTTATTAGTTTTTTCTTTTAATAAAATACTAATAAAATTTTGAAAAAAAGTATAATATTTTTAATTAAAAAGCCGCTCAGAATGGCGCAGAATTAAATCAAATATTGATTTAATTCTAGTTCAGACGATAGTCACACTTCTGCAGAATAAGAAAATTTTAGCTTTTTGTGTTTCAGATACCTAGAACAGCTAGAATTATTTACACCATCTGTCACTTATAGTGACCAGGATATAACAGAAAAAAAGATCATTTTTGTTATTTAAATAAAAATAAAATTTTAAAATAAGGTAAAGAGAACATGCAAAGTTTAACGTTATTCATTTTCTTTGTTTCCCTATAAAAAATTCCTGAAAAATATCTATTTTAAAGATTTTTTAAATCAGAGAATACCCCCGTTAATAATTTTTTACATTCTCTTCCTGACAGAAGAGATTTTACCATTTCTTAATATAAATATAAATTTATCTTGTCATGGCTTCGATTACTTGGGCGTTTTTATATTTGTGATTCAATTAGATTATTGTTTATTTTGTTTATATTATTAGGAAATTGTTTAATGTTTTAGTCTAGACTAATGTTTAATGTTTTAGTATGTTAACTTAAACATACTACATTATTATGTTTTGATATTTATCTTTTTCTTTTATATTCATAGTAATCCGTTCCGAAGAAGACTAATTATAATGACCTAGTTTACACCGACCGTTTGATGCGCGTACCAAGTACTATATCCGTATCAAATTCGTATCAAATCTCGGGTTATCCCGGTGTAAACCGAGATTTGATACGAATTTGATACGGATATAGTACTTGGTACGCGTATCAAACGGTCCGGTGTAGAGAGCCTCAATAAGTACAATCGAAATGTTACCCATGTGTATTGTTTATTTAATAAAGTGTTTTTATTTTTATCCAATATCCTTCTGTTGATGCTCGTAATTTAGCCGTAATTTGGCCGCTTGAACATGCATAGGTAAAATAAATTTAATAACAGTAAAAGAAACATTATAAACTACAATTTTTTCTCATAGTTAATAATATAATTATTGGTATGCATTTAAATATTAAATGTAAATATTATTATGCTAAAGTAAAGGTTTTTAATGTAAGACTTTTTTAGATAGAAAAGCATATGTATAGAACGGTGATTTCTATACAATATACATTACATTTGCGAATTTTTAGTTTTTATGTTTATAAATATTTATTTAATTAATTATATTTGCAATCTGTATATTTATAAATTTCAAATATATATATACATATATATATATATATATATTTATTTATTTATTTATAAATATAAAAATTAAAATTTGTACATATAAACGCAAATGTAACGTATAGCGCATCGTCAATTTGCCAACTCGAGACTCGGCACTCGGCGAGACACGAGGAGCGATACCCGAAATGCGTGGCATCGGCATCGTGGTATAGCCGACGCGTGCTAAGCGGCAACGCCGGTAACGTCAGACGTCACAGCTCAAGAGAGAAAGAGACAGCAAATCGTATGTCTGTCCTTGAGTGCGTTCCGTTTCACGCATGAACTGCATGAAACGCAGCGCATCGCATGAGCGCATTGTCTCGGTCCGTTTTTTCTTCCTTTTCGCCAAAATAATTCTTGCGCATGGACCACGCATGGACATGGACTACATCATCTCGGGAGCTGAGGCAGCTCATGCGCTGCACAACATGGCGCGGCATTGTGGTGGGAGAACGTTCCCATGCGCACATGAACTGTATATGGAGTGAAACGGAACGATCTTATGCGCTTCTATGCGGCGCATAGTATGCGCATCATGCGATGCGTGAAACGGAACGCACCCCTTCTCTCCCCGCTCGAAGCTTGTCGAGTGCCGACGAGCGTACACGGACAGAGGAGGGGCTTGCGCGACCAGTATATCCCCTCCATCTGAGTAGTTCGGATACAAACCATAGCACGGATACGAACCCCAGGTATCGTTACCGAGCGTAACGACGTAGTTGACGTCCACTTTTTCAGAGGGCAGATTAGGACAGGCGTCTGTGGCTGCAGCCGCATAAACACGACCAACCAACGACCGGCATAGAACAGCCTATCAAAACGCAGCATTGGGAAGCGTTCACAAAAGATTCCCCGTGATCCCTCGCAGTAGCGAGCTTCTTCTGTCAGTGTAGTAGTGACGCTCTTCTCATACTATGTTTACGCTAGCGTTACTTTTGTAGTAATTTACGATAATTCCTTTGCGTAAACGGGATTTTTCTTCGCGTAAACGGGATTTTGTAGTAACTTGCGATAATTTACTCCGCGTAAACGAGTGATATATCGTAAGTTACTACAGAAGTAACGCTCGCGTAAACGTAGTATCAGTCGGATATAATTATTGACCGGATATAAACCGAAACTCGGACCGATTTCCAGTATCGTGTACACAAGGCTTAAGGGAATCCTATAATGGAAGTAGTTACCGACATTTCTTAATTAGAAGAAATCTTTGAATTGGCTTTACAGAATTGCAAGTTTCTTATACAGAATTAAAGTACGCACAAAAATCTATTTCCCGATATACGATTTCATATCAAAAACGAAAAAAAATTAAAAATTTGGACACATACAGCTGTCACCTGACGACAATGTTTGCTTAAACAAAAATACTGCAGTTTATATATACAAAATGATTCACAAGGGAAGTAGAGACAACATTTAGGAACAATTTCGTTTAAATAGAACTAAGATTCAATGTCTAGAAGAAAAGATTTTTAGGCCGCGGTATTCATAGTTTTATTGATGCAAAGGCACATGCAGGTTGATAAAATGAGCAGAATTGCGTGTAGCGAGAGATGGCGCAGCAATCGGACAAGGACAGATGCATTTCGTTAGACAAGGCCAGATATAGGCCGGTAATATAGAAAATGATAGAAAACGAATTAGAACAGAATTAAAAATGTTCGACATTATCGACATCGAGGAAGTTCGGCCTTCACTATAGGATCCCCTTAAGGTGATGCTGGAGCCGTCTGTTTTACCGGCATTTTTTGTCGGCACGTAGCGTCGTATTAATTTAACAGAATTAAAAATCCTTCTCCAGAATTGCAGTACATACATTAATGATTCAGGGAAACTCCGATTTTATATAGAAAACGAGAAAAAATTACGAAAGTACAGATTTCCTTATTCTACTTTTATCCCAATATGGCGTCTTGAGTTGCGGTGAGCTGTCAGCTCGTCACAAGATGTATTTCATATAAGAGATATACCATTAGTACGAACGCGAAAACAAGTTCCCCTGAATTGCATAACAAGAAAAACATCGATAAACCCCCCAAATCAAGATTTGAAAGCGTAATATAAAAGTATAATGTCGATGTGTATCGTGCGTATGTGTGCGTGCAATGTAGCGTGCTATCCTTGTCTATGGCCGGTATTCATAGTCGGATCTTATTTCAAGACCGTCTTAAGTAATGTCTTAAGATGCTCATACGGCTCTGTGATTGGTTCATTACATCTTAAGATCGTACTTAAGACGGTCTTAAATTTAAGACCCGACTATGAATACCGGCCTATATCTTTGTCTATACAAGGACAGATATAGTCGATAACATAAAAAATGGTAATTTTGTCGGTTATACAGACGGCTCCAGCATCCCCTTAATGCCCATATCAGACGACGGATTGAGATTGAGATTGGATTGAAATTTGACCAATCAAAGCAAAGTTTACTAAACTTGAGATCAGTTTTCTCTATTCTGATTGATTAAATTTCAATCCAATCTCAATCCCGATCTCAGTCCGATACGGGCTTAATGCTAGGTTTACAATGCGAGTCGCAAAGTCGTGAGTCGCAAGAATTGACCAATCACAATCGAATTTGAGGAGAATAATCGACTGTGATTGGTCAATTTTTGCGACTCACGACTTTGTAACTCGCATTGTAGACCCAGCATAAGAACCAATCACGTTTGACTGCTACTCAGCGCGGCTTGGTCTGCTGAACGCGCCCAATGACGCGGTGTGCACCCAAGTAAAGTTTTCGAACGCAGCCCTAATTGCTCCTGGAGTATATATAACCTAATTGTAAATTGACGTGCGAGTGAGAAAATCGCAGCAAATCGCAGCGATAACGCGTCGATGAGAGATAAGCAAAGGTAAATTTTGCTGTCGACGTATTATCTCGATAATATAATATTTCGAGCGTCTGCGAGTAATACGCGTCGGATCTGCATACTGTTTTAAGGCACATTATTTTCTTTTCTTGTGCTCTTACAAAACTTTTTATCGCGGCAATACACAGTACAGCGCAACGTATTGCTCATCGTTCGCAGTGTCATTCCAGACGTTTCAAAACACAATGTAACGTGTGACTCCTAAAAAGACGAAATATGGACTGGAAAGGCAGGACATTGTAAGGATTCCGTACAGATTTCGATGCGAGAGCGAGTGAAGAGGAGAACGTGTGCCAATAATACAAGACAACGCGACGTGCAACGTAGGAAAAGATGTTTCTACAACAGTGGATGCATATACGACACAACATCGACATACCATGGAAGACTTTTGTCAGGGAGTCACCTAGTATACAGGACAAATCTCCAGAGAGGTACATTCGTCAGTTGGCTTTCCAGGGAAACGAAGCGAAGGCAGCCTACGAAGAAATTGTTCACCAAACTAGTAATAGCAATACTCCATCGGCAAGACTGAGGCATTTACGATCAAGAACCACTGGGAGCCAAGGTAACTCGGACACGAATTCTGCTTCTATTGTAAAATCAAAGATGATTACACTTTCTGACGACATTCTGGCAAAAGTCACGATCAACACGTTATTAAAAGCAGTGGAGCAAAAGGACTTGAAATTCTTGCACAAACATATGACGACAGAAAATGTGAATGTGTCGGATGACTTTGGTTGGACTCCATTAATGTCCGCCGCTTATTGCGGTCATTTGGAGATTGTGCAATTCTTATTGAATCTCGGGGCCAACAAAAGAACTAGGGATAAGTCTGGCCTCACCGCAGCCCAGTTAGCTTTAAAAAGAAATTATTTGAGTATAGTCGCCTTGCTGAAGAAGAAGTCTGACTCGATAAGCGGTATCGATCAGTTATCCGCAAATATAAATCCAAATGTAAATAATATAAATGCTTTATCAGCGAGATCAATGCCTATAGAATCTTCGATGGAGCACAATAAAGACAATGTTATAGAAGAGAAGACACGACTCAAGCAGAATGCGGCGTTTTACTGCGAAATCTGTAAGACAACTTTTCAAGAAACGACGCTGCAGAAACACGAAAGTTCTACCCTACATATTTTCAATACAAAGCCAAAACTGAAAAACGCAATGTATGGAATATCGAGACAAAATAAAGGATACAGAATGCTTTTGAATACAGGATGGGATGAAGAGGCTGGTCTCGGCCCTTCTGGGAAAGGAATAAAATATCCAATCAAAACCTGTTTGAAAATGGATCGCAAAGGATTGGGACAATTGCCTGAAAATGAATATAAGATTACTCATTTTAAATCGGGCGATACAACTGCCGTTAACAACTCTAAAGTACCCAAGCAAAAACCTTTGAAAAAAAGAGACAGGGAAAGGTTACTTCACAGAGAGGCCAGGAAAGAAAGAGCACTGCGTATAGCGTTATCCTAAAATAAATATAAATAATTCTAGAAATTTAAATGTAATATTTATTTCAAAATTGAACGCAATGAAAATAACTTTTACTGTTTTTATATGCTTACGCTTGTAAGTTTATACTCCATCTTTCTTTATTATAAAACAACTTATATATCAATACCGTTTTTTATACTTTTCAATAATGTTACTAATGCAATCTTTTATCTCTAATTATGTTAATAAAATTCTGAAAAATATACACAGTTTATTTCACTAAAATATAACAGGAAAATGCGAGCCTTTTGTGAACCATATGTAAGGTATATATACATATAAATAAGAAATAATACATAAATTTTTACTTTGTTACAGATGGCAAATGAGCATCAAAGGTTATTGCAACATTTAGAAACAGTTGAAAATAAAGCTAGCGAAATTCTCACTGATCGTGAGGAAATAATCGCTCTAGATAAGAGAAGAAACGATGATCGTGTTGGAATGAGAGCACTTCAAAAACAGGGGCATCAAAAAATATGGATAACAGTGGGACCGTTGCTCTTAAAGATGCCATCTAAAGCTGCTGAAGAACTGCTTGAAAAAGGTAATTTTAAACAAGAGCAAGACAAGATATTCATAAAGTATTCTATAATTTTTGTGTTCTATATTACGGTTGTATTATGTTACAGATCAGAGAGAATGTGATACTGCCATTAATAAGCTAAGGAGCGATTTAAGGATAAAAGTAAATGAATTACGTGATTTAGAGTTGACTCCATCAGTACCTGGATTAATGTTAGAACCTATGTCTCACAAAGAGATGGATGCAATCGGACAAATTTTAGGTCGAACTATCTAATATTTAATAAAGTTTCTTTATTCAGAAGTATAAGTAGAATGAGAGTAAATACGTGAACTTAAAATATTTAAATATTTAAGTTTAATTACTTAGTTAAGTTTAATTCTAAACTTTTGAATATAATGCAAAATAATTACCATTATATCTAAAAAAATTATTATCCTTTCATTTATTATCCTATATAAATTTATTTTCAAACTAATAAGTTATTCGTCATTTCAGAAAATAAAGAGTAAATTAATTTGGTTTTTTTTAAGATTTTCAATTTTATGATTCACTTATATTAGATCAACATATATTATATTTATTAATCTACGTTGATGTGATAATATTACTTAATATTAATGAATTAATATTAATATTAATAAATGTCACAGTTATAAACAAAAAATTAAAAAGCTTAAAAAAAGTCATAATATATCAAATACGTTGTGCGTTAATGTCTAATGCATTGTCTGAAAAATATCTAAAATGATCTATGTTCACTGGGCACGCCTGAGTTCCTCTGCTTTATCAACAAACCACGGCTTTAAGAAGATACATTTCGTTATCGGGAGCTTCTTCATCGTAAATTATAAAATCCCTGGATGGCTTCCAATGAAATTTATACATACATTCATTATGATCCTTAGTGACAATACCTTTGACTTTGTCTAGGAAAATTTTTAAGAACTCTTTGCACTTTTTCGTGTCACAGTAAAACTGCAGTAAGTAATTTCATGTTAATAATATATGCTTAAACTTCGTTATACAATTTTTTTTACATTTTAATTATTTAATACCTTTGAAAGCTTAAGCAGATCATCCATGGAATATTCCTTTATCACTTTCACTGTGTTAGTTGCATCCCTAAATCCAACTACAATTCTATTTGCATCCACCAAGTACCCAGCAAACACAGTAATCACCGAGTGCGTAATTTGATAGCAAATTGTCGCCAAGATGGCAACAAATTCGGAATTTGATGCCATCTTGGCGGCAATTTGCTATCAAATTACGCACTCGGTGATTACTGTGTTTGCTGGGTAATTCGTACTCTAGCACTTTGATACAATGCTAGGAGTGCTATGCATGTTTTTACTACGCATGCGAAACGTTTTCAATCCGATCCATTCAAAAGTTTTGCCAATAAGCGTATCCGTTATAGGCCGTTGCGAAGAAATGGCATTCATTCTTGCATCGTATAATAACGAGCGATTGCCAAAGTTTGCTTTAAACAACAGTGAAACTCTTATTAAGGGGTACAGATGGATCTGGTTTATGTGACGGATGATCTAATAAAACATGTGTATAATTTAACTAGATTATATAAACAACGAGTAATAACTGCATTTTGTTTGCTATACATATGTCTATATATATGTGTTCTTCGCTGTGTGAAGAAGTGTTTGATTCCAAACTGAGAATATAAAATCGGTTCAGAAAGATTAACAATTTAATAATTTAATTATTTATTTATTTATCCATCTATATTATATCTGTAACTTTATATACACATGAAATATATTTAATTTTAAAATACTTTCTCATCAACACTTAATCGATTTTTTATATCGATCCTAGCGATTTTGAGCGATTGCAATAATAATTTTTAACGGGAAAATATATCTAATTTTATTAATACATGTAGGGTGGGGTAACATATTTATAGAGATTTATTAAAAATTTTTCCTTTTTAAATGACATAATTATACGTCTCCCAACGGCAAACTGTTAGATCGATTTCTAAAACTAAATTTGATCAGATTCGAGGTTGTTGAACAATAATTTTGTTACCTACCTTTACATTCAATGTACCTACTACAATTTTCTTTAAAATTACTATTAATATTTGGATGAATTTGTTATGTAATAATTTTTAACTGTATATTGGCGATGATACCAAAGTGTTTATTTTCGTTATTATATGTTATTCAAAATTTATTAAATTTATTTTATTGATTTATTCTAATTTCCGTTTGAAGATCATCAGCTTAGGGTAACTTAAAATAAATTCTATGATTGACTATAACAATTAATCGATAATTAAGTTATTAAGTAATAGCTGTATTATTTTGTCAATCTATAATAGAACTGTTAATTCTACATATAATTAAAGAAAAAGATTAAATTGGGAACAAGAGATTATAGTTAAGAAATAAAGATAGTAAAATTCTCACTGATCGCAAGGAAATAATATCGCTCTAGATAAGAGAAGAACGATGATCGTGTTGGAATGAGAGCACTTTAAAAATAGGTGCATTAAAAAATATGGATAACAGTGGGATCGCCGGCTATAAAGATGTCATTTTAAAGCAGCTGAAGAATTGCTTGAAAAAGGTCATTTTAAAGGCCTGGATAAGAAATTGATTTATATTCTTGTTCTGAAATTTTTGTTCTATATTATTGTTATTATTATGTTACAGATCAAAGAGAATGTACTGCTATTAATAAGCTAAAGAGCGACTTGCAAATAAAAATAAATGTATTACGTGATTTCGGGTTAACTCGACTGGTACTCGGATTATAATGTCGAACCCATGTCTCGCAAAAAAATGGATGCAATCGGACAATATTTAGGTCGAAGTGTCTAATATTTAATAAAGTTCCTTTGTTTAGAAACATAATTAGAATGAGAGTAAATATATGAGCTTAAAATATTCAAGTTTAATTACTCAATTAAATGTTAATTGTTTAAATCTATACAAAACTTTTGAATATAGGTAATGTAAAATTATTACACTTCTCAAAAAAAAAAAAAATGTACAAGACTGGGAATAATCGTTTCATCTATTTTTTTTTTTTTTGGACGCTGAATATGATTTTCTGTTTACCAAACTGCTCTATAATGTCACAATTTTGAGAAATTTGTGTTAAATTTGCAGTTAAGTTGCAAAAAAGGGCGATTTTACCCTATAAGATTTGATATCCGCCAAAAGACTACGATTATTGTCGGTCTTGTGCTCGAAACAAAGTAACTTTTTGTTGAACAGTGTTATCAGTATATCTAAAAAAATATTATCTCTTCTTTTATCATTCCACATGCATCTGTCTCAAAAAAACCAATAAGTCCTATTCGTCACTTCAACAAATGAAGATTAAAAATAATTTGTTTTTCTTTTAAGGTTTTCAATTTTGCAATTCACTTACAATTAGATCAACGTATACTATATTAATCTACGTTGATATGATTATATTGAAAATGTTAGTTACAAATTAAAAACTTAAAAGAAAAAGCCAGGATTTGTGCGTTAATGTACGCATTGTCTAACACGTCCCTATATCGGAAATTTTCATCAAAAACAATCAAATGCGAATCATTTTATCCGTATTTTTACGATTTAATAAGCATGTATCTATGATGATATCCCAGAAATTCAGATCAAAATGTTATATGTTTACATACGCAATATATCCGCTTATGCAAGTTAAAAACTTATCGAACTTTATCGTAAATTATTTGCATATATGTGCTTGTCTGTACATACGGATGTCAAATTTGTACGATTTAAAAGCACAGAAAATATATGTACGTATGTATTTGCAGTTTCCAATAAAATTTTTATCCGCATTTGTACGCGTCTACATTTCGTTTAAATCTGTAGATACGAATAGATACGGAATAATAGATAAGAATTTTGTTCGCATTTGTGAGGAATTACCGTGATTTCAAAAGTACATAGTAAACGGACAAGTTTTTTTTATACCGCGCATTTGTTAGAAATTTTCGGTAGGGATCTCTTACACTAATTGTATATAATATATGTGTAATATCTCTTTCCATATGAAAACTATCTAAACTTCTATCTTTGCTGGATACGCCTGTATTCCTCTGCTTTAGCAACAAACCACGGCTTTAAAAAGAGATACATTTCGTTATTGGGAGCTTCTTCAGTCAAATCTAGAGGATAAATCTCCTTATCCGCGTCCTTGACTGGTTGCCGATGAAATTTATATATGCATTTATTATAATCTTTAGTGACAGACTGTTTGATTGTCTTAAGCACCACAGTCAAGTATGTTTTGCATCGTTCCACATCACAGTAAGGCTGCAATAATTTCACATTAATACTACGCGCGTCCTTAAACTTTGTTATACAAGTTTTTTAATATAATTATTTATTTATACCTTTGAGAGCCTTAACAGATCAGCCATAGAATATTCCTTTATCACTTTCACTGTGTTAGCTGACGTGTCCCTAAATCCAACTACAATTCTGTTTGTGTTCGTCAAGTAATTCGTACTCCAGCACTTCGATATAATGCCAGGTGTGCTCCGCATGTGTCTCATACGCATGTGAAACATCTTCAATCCGATCGATTCAAAAGGTCTGCCAATAAGTGTATCCGTTATGAGCTGTTGTGAAGAAACAGCATCTATTTTTGCATCGTATAATAACGAAATACCGGCAAAATTTGCTTTAAACATACAGTGAAATTCTTCGCTTTCATTAAGCGGTACTGATAAATCTGGTTTATGTAACGGATGATCTAAAAAAAATTTGTAATTTAAATAAATTAATTATATATATATATATATATTCAACAATCCATTATTTTGTTTGCTAAATATATATCTAAAATAAAAGCGACAAATGATCAAATTTTCATATACGTGTTTTAATATGAAATACCTGCTACTATGTATTGCTGAAATTTATTTATTCTTGAAGAAATTTCATTTTCTAACACTGTTGCATTGTCTTGACCACGTTCTCTTGCATCTGGACAAAATTCGCATAAATATATTGTACCACGGTATTTACTAGCACAAATAATCCATTCGTCACTCTTTACATATGGCTCACATAATAGTTTTCTTATTATCCCACGAGAACAAATGAAATCGATGTCTAACCTAAATAATATTATCTCTGATTATATAAAAATAATTATGAATATATTTATGAGTTATTTTATTATGAGTATATTTTATTATATATTGATAATATAAATTAAAATAGCAAAAATAACTTTTTTGTGTATAATGTGTATAAAATATATGCTATCTACATATAGAATTTTGTAGAATACATTATTTAAATAATATATACATAAATAAATGATCGATTCATCAACGTACCAACGTTCTTCATTCTGTTCTGATAATGGCCTCTCAATTCGATGAAAATTATCCCAAATCCACCTTAATATATTTTCGAATCTGATACACGAAGTAGGCTTGTCATGGGCAGACGTATAATTTATATTGAGATCGAAATTTACATTGTCAGGATTCAAAGGAGGAATATAATATTTTAGTTGCGATAAATCAGCACGATATTGCAAATCACTATCGATACTAAAATGTCCGATCAATTCCGGCGTTACATGAACTGAATAACGAACACGTGGATCAATAATTATATTAATTATTGCCTTTCTCATGGCTCCTTTTATTACCTCCGCAATAGCACAAAATCTCGTTTTAGATATAAGAGCTGAATATTCGATTTTTACTGTGACGATGCTACGTGTGTTGTTTCCGCTGATGAAGGAGATATATTAGACATCAAGAGGAATTTGAGACAAACAATACCCATTGTATACAATTTTTTGTAGATGTATAGAAATGGTACCTGATACGATAAATCAACAATAACATTGGAAGCTATGTACAAACATATATATATTAGCGCATAAATGTATTATAATATACCTTAACCGATAAAATACATATCTTACTTATTATTAATTAATAACTAAGCATATTGTACTCTAATAAGGTTTCATCGCTTATGTGTTCTATACATTCAACTCTTTTAAATTTGTGACAGTCTTTTTACGTACGTATTATATAATTAGATTATTACACTATTATTAGGTTGTACGAAAAAGTGTTCTATTCTACTGTGCACGTAAAATTGGTTCAGAAAGTTGAATAATAACAGATTGTTTTAGATTATTTATTCATTTATTTATCTATCTATAAATTTATATATATATATATACATATATATATATATATATAACAAAATTTGATGTGTTTCAACCTAAAAATCAATGATTCAACCTAAAACACATCAAATTTTGTTAATACACATGGATGAGGTGATATATGTTTATAGAAACTTATTTGAAAATTTTCCTTTTCAAATGACATAACGTCTCCCGACGGCAAACTGTTAGGTCGATTCCTAAAACTAAATTTGATCAGATTCGATGTTGCTGAACAATAATAATTTTGTTACCTTAACAATCAATATATTATAATCTTCTTTAAAATTACTATTAATATTTGGATCAAATTGTTGTGCAGTAATTTTTAACGCTATTGGCGATGGTAAATTTAAATGTTTATTTTTGCATCGTTATTATGTTATTCGCAAAATTTATTACATTTATTTTATTGATATATTCTAATTTCCGTTTGAAGATCATTAGCTCAGGGGGACTCTTAAAATAAATTCTATGACTGACTAACACGCAATTAATCGGTAATTAAGCTATCAAGTAATAGCTATTATTATTTTGTCAATCTGAATAGAATTATTAATTCTACATAATTAAAAAAAAATTAAATTAAGAACAAGAGATTAGTTAAAAAATAACAAATAAAGATAGTAAAATTCTTATTGATCGCAAGG
This sequence comes from Temnothorax unifasciatus, assembly GCA_030770225.1. NCBI lineage: Eukaryota > Metazoa > Arthropoda > Insecta > Hymenoptera > Formicidae > Temnothorax > Temnothorax unifasciatus. Next base: position 17,893 of record JASTWK010002007.1, read on the forward strand.
AAATAATCGCTCTTGATAAGAGAAGAAACAATAATCGTGTTAGAATGAGAGCTTTAAAAACAGGTGCATTAAAAAATATGGATAACAGTAAGATCGCCGTCTATAAAAGATGCCATCTAAAGCTTTGAAAAAGGTAATTTTACAAGTCTGGACAAGAAATTGATTTATATTCCATAATTTCTATTCTGTAATTTTATATTCTGTAATTTTCTATATTATTGTTATGTTACATCATAGTTGTGTTCTATGTTGTTATTATTGTTATGTTACAGATCAGAGAGAATGTAATATTGCCATTAATAAGCTAAGGAGCAACTTACAAATAAAAATAAATGCATTACGTGATTTAATTAGAGTTAACTCCATCAGTACCTAGAGATTTTAATGTTCTAATCCATATCGCGCAAAGAAATGGATGTAATCGGATGTAATATTTAGGTCGAAGTGTCTAATATTTAATAAAATTCCTTTGTTCAGAAATATAATTAAAATAAGAGTAAATATATATAAGCTTAAAATGTTTAAGTTTAATTACAATTAAGTTTAATTCTATACAAAACTTTTGAATATAGTGTAAAATTATTACATTTCTCAACAAAAAAATGCACAAGACTGAGAATAATCGTTTCACCTATTTTTTTGGACACTAAATACGATTCTGTTTACCAAACTGCTCTATCACGTCACAATTTTGAGAAATTTGCAGTTAAGTTGCAAAAAAGGGCAATTTTATTATAAGACTTGATATCCGCCAAAAGACTACGATTATTGTCGGTCTTGTGCTCGAAACAAAGTAACTTTTTGTTGAACAGTGTTATCAGTATATCTAAAAAATTATTATCTCTTCTTTTATCATTCCACATGCATCTATCTCAAAATAACCAATAAGTCCTATTCGTTTCAAAAAATGAAGATTAAAAATAATTTGTTTTTCTTTTAAGGTTTTCAATTTTGCAATTCACTTACAATTAGATCAACGTATACTTTATTAATCTACGCTGATATGATTATATTATAAATGCCAGTTACAAATTAAAAACTTAAAAGAAAAAGTCATAATTTTTGCGTTAATGTACGCATTGTCTAACACGTCCGGAAATTTCCATCAAAAACAATCAAATGCGAATCATTTTATCCGTATTTTTACGATTTAATAAGCATGTATCTGATGATATCCCAGAAATTCAGATCAAAATGTTATATATTTATATAACGCAATATATCCGCTTGTGCAAGTTAAAAACTTATTGAACTTTATCGTAATTTATTAGCATACATACATGTCTGTATATACGGATGTCAAATTTGTACATATTTAAAAGCACAGAAAATATAGGTACGTATTTGCAATTTCCAATAAAATTTTTATCCGCATTTGTACGCGTCTACATTTCATATTCGCTTAAATCTGTAGATACGAATATTATAGATACAAGTTTTTTATATTTGTTAGAAATTTCCGGGCATCTCTTACACTTGTATATGTGTAATATCTTCTTTCTATTATATGAAAAATATCTAAAAGTCTGTTTGCTGGCCACGCCTGTATTTCTCTGATTCAGCAACAAACCACGGCTTTAAAAAGAGGTACTTTTCGTCATTAGGAGCTAATTTAGTATTGTGTAGCTTTTCCTTGAGTGGCAGCCATTGAAATTTATATATGCATTTATTATAATCTTCAGTGACAGACTTTTTGATGGACTTAAGCGCCCAGTCAGTACGCTTTGCATCGTTCCACCTCACAGGGAGACTGCAATAATTTCACATTAATACTACGTCCTTAAACTTTGTTATACAAGTTTTTTTTAACATAATTATTTATTTATACCTTGAGAGCCTTAACAGACCATCCATAGAATATTCCTCTATCACTTTCACTGTGTTAGTTGGTCCTTAAATCCAACTACAATTCTGTTTGTATTCGCCAAGAAATTCGTACTCCAACATTTTATTACATTGGAAGGTGTGCAACCCGAGTGTCTATTTGGCATAAGAAGCATCTTCAATCCGATCGATTCAAAAGGTTTGCCAATAAGTGTATCCGTTATAGGTTTTTGTGAAGAAATAGCATCTATTTTTGCACCGTACAATAACGAATACCGGCAAAATTCGCTTTAAACATACAGTGAAATTCTCCGCATTCATTAAGCGGTACTGATGAATCTGGTTCATGTAACGGATGATCTAATAAAAAATAAGTATAATTTAAAAAAATTAATTATATGAATACAACAAGTAATCCATTATTTTGTTTGCTAAATATATATCTAAAGTAAAAGCGACAAATAATCAAATTTTCATATACGTATTTCAATATAAAATACCTGCTGTTATGTATTGCTGAAATTTATTTGTTCCTGCAGGAATTTGTTTGTTTGGACACTGTTGCATTGTCTTGACCACGTTCTCTTTCATCTGGACGAAATTCGCATAATATATTGTACCACGGTATTTACTAGCACAAATAATCCATTTGTCACTTTTTGCATCTAGCCAACACATCAGTTTTGTTATTACCCCACGAGAACAAATGAAATCGATGTCCAACCTAATTAATATTATCTCTGATTATATAAAAATAATATGAATATATTTAGGAGTTATTATATACGAGTATATTTTTATTATATATTGATAATATAAATTAAAATAGCAAAAATAACTTTTTTGTGTATAACGTGTATAAAATATTTGCTATCTACATATAGATTTTGTAGATACACTTATTTAAATAAATATACATAAATAATGATCGCGATTTATCAACGTACCAACGTTCTTCATATCCTGTTTTCTGATAATGGCCTCTCAATTCGATGAAAATT
>JASTWK010002008.1:0-20711 GCA_030770225.1 Temnothorax unifasciatus
GATTTAATTTAGGTCATCGAAGGAATTGCAAAAATTGTATTATACCGAATATAAAAATAGACGCCAATAAGATATCAATTAAAACCGTTTGATATATGTTTGATAATTTTTTACTAACATTCATTATTGTACTGTCTTAAGGATAAATTATGCCAAGGGACGAATGTATACCGCTTTCCAGCGTGAGAGTTCACATTTCAGTATAGTATATAGTTCACTGAAACGAACTATAAATATCGGTCAGAATCTGCTCGAATCTTGTAAGCTTTATCGAGCAATCCTCGAGTATTGATCAATATTGTAGTTGCTTTCGGTTTTCAGAGTCCTATCGCCATCGACGAGTCCTTTCATATTATTACATTCAATGGATAGGTTCCACAGACGTCATTCTTGCGGAACGACCGAAAAAGCCACGAGTACCATCGGGTCCTGATGGCATTCTCATCACGTTCTCAGGCACGTGCATTATCGCGATGCTGTTATTGCTTCTCGATCGATAGAATACATTCTGTTCCGAATTTGAAGAGCACAAGGATCCTCTCCTGATGTTCGTATCGTAATCGCGACTGTATGTCGAGAGTCTTCTTGATAACGGTCCATAATCGGCCGATCCACGACGATTTGCAATATAGCAACTTCCCCGGCACTCCATCGGAGAACCTGTGATAAATAATCAAATTAATTGATTGTATCATTTCGAGTAAACATACGTTGATATGTTGCGCAACACGTAGAAAGTCACATATCTACGTGATAGAATGTACCACGGGCAAAAATTGATTGTCCTGCGATCGACAATTCCATTGCGTAACGATATCGTATATACGCTATATATGATTACTAACCAGCGGCAGAACAGCAAGAGTAACGGCGATTTTCATGATGATAGAAATTATTCGAGTAACTTGGATGAAAGAAAGCTGCTTCGGAACCAGACGAGCAGGTGGAGTAACGTCTACCAGAGTCTGAACTGGAACCGGAACCAGAACCGGAACAGGAAGACAGACGCCGAAACACAAAACCGTTCTCGGAACTGGATATGGAGCAGGAAGAGAGCTTACGAGATAAACATGTGTCCGGTGATGGTGGCCCTGCTATAAGACAGATGGTTGATTGTTCAAGGCGTTGTTGATTGAAAAGTTTAATAGTACGAGTGACAAACGATATATTGTTTCTCTCTCTCTCTCTCTTTCTTTCTTTCTTTCTTTCTTTCTCTCTCTCTCTCGCTTAATTCTATCCGTTCTATTCATTCTATTAATAGCGCATGCTGCGCTATTAATCATTAATAATTTTTGACGAATTTAGAACGTATAACATATAAGACAGAAAGATGTGTTGCGACAGAAATTACAATTATTAATAAATCCTATAAAAATTATTCGTACTTTTCTTTTTTTTTCTAACGAAAACGATCTTAAAACACCGATTGTTTTTTAATTTACTACTACTTACACGCAGACTCTCCCGTACGCGAGCGCGCGAGAGAAAGAGAACAATTTTTTGCTACGACAAAACCATTATTTCAGATTTAAAAATTAATCGTTCGGAGAAATCTAATTTTAAAAACCAAAGAAATGATAATAAAACGATAAAAGATTAACGAAGAAAGAGCTATTTAAAATCGATCAAATGAATAGATCAACGATTGGTCTATGATATCCTGCATAGTATACGATATTTTCTTACGATATGATACCTTGGAAGGGATAACTCGTATTATGAACGTGATACATTGGATATCCCTGAAAGCCTCTCTGAAGCCTTACTCTCCCATCCTCTGGCTCGGATCCACTGGGACAACTCGACGAGTTGTGATTGTCTTCCCTCGCTACTCTATTGAGACTACATTTCTTCGCAGGCTGGTGCTTCCTTTTCTTGTCAACCGAATGTCGTAATTCAAATACTTTCGCATCGCCTAAGGCCATTTGCATGGCGATTCGCGTGGAAGCTGAATCCGTGAACTCGACCATGGCACACTCCTCGATGGAAGCCAATTCTGGTCTTTTAGCGATTGCCTGTCGCACCTAAATAACGATTGTAAAAATTTTATTTTCTATTTCGATATCATTAGATCTGGTTCGACATCATCGACTCTCAAGAATATTATGCAAAACGAGATTTATGCATAGTACACATAATGCCTATCCGCGACTGATTATTTACAACACACATCACACACACATGCGCGCACCATAATGTCTGTGTGTGTGTGTGTGTGTGTGTGTGTGTGTGTGTGTGTGTGTGTGTGTGGGCACGCGCGCGCGCGCGCGTATGTGTATATGTATACAATCTATCATATACATATATTATAACGCTGCAACGTGATATTTGCGAAAAAACCGCGGTACTTGTGTACTTATATGTGATCAAGATTTACTTATGTCACTCATTTATAAAGTTAAAAATGTTCAGGTTCTACTACAATTAAATTACAAAGAAAAATTTCAATTCTAGTGAATTGCACGTGGTAATACGTACATGTCTCATAAGGCGATTTTTGGCGATCGTTTGGTATGGTTTGGTACATATACCAAAGTTGCTATCCGTGGCTGCTATTGGTTCTGGTGCAGTTTGGTACCCTTTAGTTGCTTATACCAGAGTCACGCCAAAAATCGCCTATACTGGTAATACAACTGGAAAAGATAGTTTTTTTCAAAGATATAAAAAAATATTAAATATTAAATATTAAATATAAATGTATAGAATATGTGTTTGATAATAGCTAACGTAACGATTGAATAATCTACTACTGCGGTGGAAACCTCATGTAGTTTCCTATGGATCAACTGTAGCTTTGTTATTGGGTTGTGATAAATTGATTATGTACAACATGTACGAACGTTACGTCACGGTGAGTTAGGCCATGTGTCGTGATTATGTCACGATATAGAGTGCAATTGTGGAAAATTTGACGGGCGACAGGGTGGAACGTAATAAATAAGCATTATCCGTGTTACCGGTTATTATCAAAGAACTCGGTAATGTTCCAGTCTGTTGAATTGTCGACAGTAATTGAGGAAATTGTAACACTAGGAATTTCGCAAATTACATTAATTTTTCTATCGATAATTAGTAGCCTTCTTATTGCGTCCTTCTTGCGCGTTTTTACCTCATCTTCCGGAAGACATAAGAAATACGATCCAAAAAGATATCATAACTGTGCGAAAAGGACGTAACACTAACGATGTAGGTATAATATTTCTAAATAATTATACTCTGTATCACATCTCTACATGTACATAATAGATTCTCTAACTCTAAAGTGTAAGCCGTTGAAATTGGTGGGTATATCCTTCGACTGATTCGCGCAGCTACATATATCTTTTTCTTAGCCGAAGAGTTGAATGGACACTTTTCGAGTTATCTAAAAAATGAAAAACCGTGTCTGCGAAATATAAAACTATAAATCTAATCATTTAAGGCTGCAATTCCAGAACCACGCTCTTAACGCTCGAGCGTGTTGTTTTATCTGTGTTACTTACACAAAGTTGAACAAGGACGGAACACGCTCAATAGCGCCAGAACGCAGCCTAAATCTATATGTTACATATGATAACGTACAACATCTGTTAAATCTATATTTGAAAATGCACCTAAACAAAAAACCTAAATTGAACAAATATCGCGTTGCAGAGTATACTCAGTAAGAGTAAAATATTTTGCTATTCGTTACTCGCATCGACGATGTGCGTCCAGTTAGAGAGAAAGGGGGGAGGGAGGGAGAGAGAGAGAGAGAGAGAAGACGTTTTACCTCAGGAGGTATGGGACGTCCAGGTTTGAGAACCCTTATCAGCGCTATCTCACCGCAAGGTTTAAAAATCTCGGCGACAGATTCAACCGTCAATTTCTCTATCGGTAGTCCAGCCGCTAAAATGGTCCTGGAAGGAGCTGTCTGATCAAAAGGTGGTAAAGGATTCACTCTACGCAATTTATTCCCTTGTGGATTAACCTCGAGCTCCTTAGATCTCGCTAAAGCCGCTCCGACCACTCTCCAATCCCTGCTGAGATGTTTCACCTTTTTAAAGCTGGATATCAATTTAAGGGATACGTAGCCTTCTTTGTTTCTTTTCACGTGTTTCAATAAAAACGCATCCTTTATGATATTTTCGTCGGAAAAGTAGTATTCGACCTGGGCGCATATCTTGTCGGCTAACTCGTCATTCGGCATCACGAAATCATTCGTCGTTTTTTCAACCGTTGATGTCGCTGATTCCGTTGGAGATTCCGACGGTACATCCACTTGTCTCTCCACTTGTACAACTTCTTTCGACGCAGCAGCAGCATCATCCACAGAGTCCGCACCCGAATCTTGGTCAATATCAATTCCCTTTACGAACCTGATTTCGCTATCGTAATCCGACAAGTCGGCCTCGTCGCTCTTGGAACCTCTTCTGTCGAAAGAAAGACTCAGGTCGCTGTCTACGGAAGAAATGCTGTCCTTCGTTTCAGATTTCTTCATGCGGGGAGGTGAGGATGGCAGACTGTTGATCCGCTCCTTTAAATCTTGAGATACTTCCAACTCCATATTTTTATCAAAGTAAAGCGACTGTATCTCTATCCGAGAGATTGTAAGAAGGCAACTTGTATAGTTTGTAACCAATCACTTTAATGAACATTATATTCTCTATTTGGATTTTACATACGTTTATTTGTGTGTTACATCAAGAATATATACATATAATATCTATTTGGCCATTGCCATATATGTATATAATATCGTATTCTCTTCTTTGTAACGTACTGGCTGTCAGTATTGAAGAAAAGAGTTGTGCGAAAACACAAGGATGAAAATTGAACGAGCGAATAACGCGCGCTTGTCGCTCACACTGACCTTCCGTTCTGCGCGCGATCCGTTTTATAGCCGCGGCCAAGTTCGGTGCGTATTAGTGAAGCTACAATGGTCTCGTGGCCACTCGTGGCCTTCTTGAATACCGGTCAAGAATGAGACATTCGGCGAATGACCGAAGGGCACTCGAATTGAACCTTGAGCGAAGGAAAGGGAGTTTATAATACAAATACGTGCCTCCGGTACGAAAGAGAGAGAGAGAGAGAGAGAGAGAATTGAAATTATCTTTTTTAGTCACACGCACGCACAAATAATTGAAATGGTTTAATTTAACTTAAGTAATAAAAGTTAATTTTAATAATCTCGAACAATCGTCAAATATTTAAATTTTAAACGTAAAAGTATAAACGCGCGATTTACATTGATACCCTACTTCCTACTATCGCTAATCGAGCTGTTTACGACGTTACGTTACGCATCTCAAATCAAATCTATCGTAGAACGTCAGACCGTGTCGCACAGAATTGATGGTCACTGCTGGGTCACTGCAAGGACTTACGAGAGTTACGAGACAAACTTAACCAGACTTAACCTCGGTAAAGCCCTGCGGGTACACTCGCAAACGACGCGCGTTGCATTTGTACGCCAATGGCATAATAATATATAGGTCAAGTCCGGCTGGCCACATATATGGTCATGAAGGACGATGAAGCGAACTCTGAGTAAGTCGTCGAAATGAAAGGACACGATACGGTCCCTCGTCCCAGGCCTCTAAAGCCCCTAAGGCTTCTAAAGGCAAAACTTCGACCTTCCACCTTCCACGGAGTTCCACACGACCCCCCTTACGGACCCCTACGGTCCCATTCGACTCTTCAGATCTCGCGCACTCGCGTCGCACCGCGCGCGCAACAAGAGTCAAGAGCCGGATTATTTTAAAAGAGGGTGAGATAACCTTGGTCTTGACTGAAGAGATTAACGAAGGAGAAGAGTGAAAGAAACGTGGGAGGAAAAACGAAACGACATAACGCTACGTAGATCGATTCTTTTCGTCATTTCATTCTACGTGTAAAAACATTATTGCAAGTTTTTAGAAAAATTATTTGAGGAATGATGAATTTGCACAGATTTGATTGGGGGAGATGATTATTCTCCACACAGTGCATTTGCAATGCATATCCGATACAAGATCACAAACTACGTTTATACATCGATCACCATTAATACAGGTCTTATAGTCTAGCATTTGCTGCAGTTGTATAACTTTTTAAAACGCGCATTCGTTTATACATATAATTTCATGTTTTATATCGTAATAGAATATGAAATTGCTCGTAAAGTACTCATTATTTTATTGAAAAGCAATTCAACATTATTTTATACATAAAATACAAATGTATTAAAAAAAAAAATGAAATGATTAACGAAAAGAGTCAATTTGAATGAAAAAGCGCCACGAGGTTTCACTTTTAAACCTTTAAATAAGAAAACAAAGATAACCTTTGTATTTAAAGAATGAGCGATGGATAAAATTCTAATTTTACAATTAATAAAACATTGGTTTTTACTTTAAACCAATATTTTATTATAATACGCGTAAAGTGTGATACCATCTAAAACAATTATGTCAATCGTAAAATGTCTATCTCAAAACAAAACTATTTGTACAATTTGAAAAACTTTCTTTCTTTCTTTCACAGTACTTATAGAAATATAATCATGTAGAAAGAGATATAAAAGATTTGACATCCTTGCATCTATAAATTAAAAATACCTAAATATTTATATGCATATGTTCTAAATAGACATATATCTTGCATTCCTAACGATACTGTGGACAATGCTGTTTTATTATCGATTTTGAAATGTCAGCATGACCTAGAATTAAAAAATATAAAAAATATAAAATGCATTTCCTAATTATGTGCGTGATACTTGATAACAAATGTATCTATAGTGCGTACACTGCTTATTGAAACATTGAAATAATGTATAACTAAGAAAAGTATCTGGACAAAAGTAACTATTGCTTTGCAATCGGTTTAAAAAATAAATGAATTTGGCTAATTATACAAATCAGAGAGATGTAAGTAAATAAAAAAAGATATTCTTATCCACCGATTGTTCCAAGTTTTAAATAAATTTTACGTTTATAGTACTAAAAAAAGATATTACCTAATTGTAGCTCTATATACAAGGCCAACATTATCACTTGTATAGGTATATCACAATCTGGTTCTTTTGACATCCATATCTGAAATAAAAATTAATTGATAGAAATAGCGTTTGATATGCAAGGCAAATGCAAAAAATGTCACGTATCATTAATGTGTTCTTTTTTATTATTTATACTTAATCTCTTAATATTATAAACAAAATCAGAATGCGGAGGTTTCAACGGGACACTTTAAGTATAGTAAAACGTTAAATTATAATAGAAAAAATATATCTTATCCATTATGTATTACATTAATCTTGATACAAATATACTTACTTGTTTCAAAGTTTCTCCAGATTTGTCTAGTTCGCCTCGTATGGCATAAGCCACAGCCAAGTTGTAACGTATTACAGCAATGCCAGTAGAAACTGTTGTGGGATACCATGCTATAATTCAAAGCAACAAAATATTTATTTCCGAGATATTTTATTTAAACGTAAATATTATTGAAAATCTCGAAAAAGTGATTAGATAAAAGGAAGGTGGATTAGTAAATGGACAGGTTGAATATCTTTCAATAAAGGAACTATCGAAATATCAATTAAACGGTGAAAAATATATAACCGAATGAAAAAAATAATAACAATATAGATATGAAAAAAGTAATAATGTGAAAAAGATTAAAATCATATATCATATATATCTTTTACAATAAATATAATTTTTTGAAACTCTTATCTATGTTTTATCTCTAGCGATGTTTGATACAAAATAATCCAAAATTATCAAAAGTACACAGATTTGTCTTTTTCTAAGACAAATCTGTGAACTTTTTTCCACGATTTGTAATCAATTTTTTGCTGAATCTTGTATTTACAAGAAATCAGTAAAGAAAAATAAATACAACCTAGCAGACCCGGAAAATGGCCTCAGATGTCCCTCTTTTTAATTTTCAACGCACGAGCGCGCGCGCGCGCGCACCCACACACACACGCACTGTATATAATTTTCTAAATTACCTCTTACAGGCTTTATCGTAACTTCTTCCACCTTTTCTTTATCCTTCTCTTGAATTTCTGGCATGGATATAAATGTATTTAAATCTTGAAGATTTTCTAGCTTAAGGTACTCTAGTGCCTCACTAATTTTGTCCATGAATATTAAACTTTCAGCGGCGTACAAGTTGCCTAGCATTTTGTATGCTCCAGGTAACTTGTTAAAGCTTAATAGAGTTTTTGCATGTTCAAGAGAAAGTATATAATCTCCAAGGCACAAAGAGACATAAGCGCTAGCAGCCAAGACACTAATTTTCAAGTTAAAAGATTCGATAGCTGTAGCTCGTGACATTAATGTTACATGCTGGATACCTGAAATGATTATATATAAGGTATAGATTTGTGCGAGCGTAATATCATATATATGCGGTATGAATTATAATCTATACCTAAATTGTGACCAGATATTAATGATAGTGACACTGAATTCGTCATAGTTGTTACAGGTACGTTTGGCTCATTATTGTTCGGTAGTAAAAGTAATGCATTTTTCAGGCATAAATAACCAAATTCCAATGTTGGTTGTGGGATTGCATAGGATAGGCCTTCCGAATGATATCTAATGTCTTTCGAAAGAGATGTGGCTAATATGATTTTTTTATGGATACCAGAACCTATTATCTTCTGCACCAAATCTTTACGCCGTTTTGGAATATTAAAATCGACCTCGTTTGACTAAAAAAAAAATATATATATATATGACGGAAGCAATGTACAATTGTATTATTATTATTAGATAGAAATCACATGTGATTTTTTTTTACATATTTATTAAATAACGATAGTAATTGCAGCGAATAGTAAATATTTGCAAAATGATGTTGATATTAGTTAAGAAGTATAATTTGAAAGAGTATGTGAAACCAATATCACAATTGCAACTTACATATTTATGACTGTAGATACAACATTCTGCCATTCTGAGCAAGAGTTTAGGATTATTGTGTACCTTCTGTGCTACTTCCGTGAAGCAATCAAAAGCTTTGGACGCTTTACCAGCGTACAACAATGATACACCTAAACTGTACATTAACTCGTAATGTTTATTGCCACCAAGCGTGTATAATGGTTGAGAAGACAAAGGATCTGTAATCAAGTTTTCTTTTATTAATATTGGCATCATATGTGCATAATTCATTTAGAATAATGCCAAAAATATGATTAACTCAGTTTGTCGCTATAAATGCGCTTAGATCCAAGTGTACTGTAATATTAGCCTTAGTGATATTTTAATGAAACATATTCTTACTTTTCGCACTCTTCGTGAATATATAACGTTATTAGGAACGAAACAAAAATTAACCATTTAAAAAATATAAAGATAAAAAAAGAGTCACTTTTACGTGATTTTGTATTTAAATTTACATTTAATAATTCTAAAAATTACCAATGTCTTTGACTTGCATGCTCTCCAACGCACATTTATTTGCGCGCAAAGCTCTCTGAAGATAAGAACAAGCCAGAATAGGTTTACCCATCGCGAGATGCAGACATGCCATATTGTTATAAAACAAAACAGCCGAAGATTCCCCACATAATCTGTAAATCATACATCAATACAATGTGTTTTAGAATCGAGCATTATCTACTTGGAACATTTTTGCTTATCTTAAACAGCAGATAAAGATCATACATCATACTAATGGATTATGAACTAATTGTTTTCACAGGTGTGTATGTGAAGCAATTGAAAAATGTAATTGCATTTTTTTTCTCATGAATTCACTCTCTCTCGTCTCAACTTATCTCCGTTATGTAATGTATATCCCTTTGACTGATATAACACACAGCTATCGTGCTATTCATATTGTTGAGAAAAGTAAAAATGTTCAAGGTAGATGGTATTATATCATTTTTTCATCTTGTATAACAAATATTAATATTTACAAATTTTTGGCTTTGCTTCATGCATTTGTATTTAATTTAGTTAATATATGTAACATACTTAAAATCTAAATTTTCTTTCATTTTAGAATTCAAAAATTGTATTGCCTTTTCGTAATTTCCTCGCAAATATTCCAGATTAGCTTTCAAAAAAATTGTCGATGTATTCTGAAAAGAAATAAGTAGCTTAATAGAAACGGTATGTCATACATATATCAGAGATCGTTCTCAATATCTTCAATGGGTCTTGAATGGGACTTTCAATTTAAATCAAGTTATCATTAGTAATAACGTTACCACTACGCCCAATGAAACTAATGTCTTCCATTCTTTTTTACAGAGTTTCAGTTGATGAGTCAAAAGATATATTCTCGCTTTATATTTCAAGAGTTTAATCTTGAATGTATCTGTCACTGTATCGCCGACATCTTTCTTTTGCTCTCTTTGCTCCTTAATAGATTTCATTACTCCATCCTTGTCAACAGATATCTTAGAACTGTCGGTAGATATAAATTGACTCTCCACATAATTTAATATTGACAGAGCTGCGTCTGGTTGCTCCGTTACTATGTACAATTCGATCAGTAGCAGACAAACTTTATGCGCTAAAGTTTCTTCTATGATCAAGAAAAAAAATATGTATATAAATATTATTTTTAAAAAATAAGGAGATATCATACATAAGCCAAGTCTCAATTATATAATCTCGAATAAAGACTGTTTATTAAATTGAACCAAACAATTTGGCAATCGTTGGCTTCTGCTGAAACACAGATCGCTACTCGTAGTTTCACTTCTTTTTCCATACTCTCTCAAAATACTTGGCACGTATATGTGGAATACTGGAGTATTCGGCTGCTATAACGTCTAACCTTTAAAAACTTGTAATTGAAATTATCATTGTCGTACGTACCCATTGGCTCGATAAAGGCAAACAGCCTAGTCATGATTTGAAGCGCAGCATTATACTGTTTAGTATGATATAATAAAACGGCTTGATTGTATCTCATAACGCACTTTTCAACGTCATCGATAGCCTCGTTAGAATCCGTAGTTAATATCTGGCCGCATATAGCGTTCAAACTCTTCCGTGTCAGCTCGGTTTTTTTCAAGTCACTTTTATAATATTCCACCACAACTTTGTTATGCGTAACCTTAAGATCGGTAGGCCTGAGACTCTCCAGCTTATTCAAGTATGATAAGCACGACGCGTAAGAACTCTTTTGAAATTCTAACAATATATTTTGAGCCAATTCACGCTCTTGCTCAGTTATAACAGAGACGCTGTCTTTACTTTGCGTTTCTGAAATTTCACTCATAATGATATGTATAAGCACCGATGTGGATTGTCTCGATGCGTACGTGATTGTGGGCTTCCTACTTCCCCCCCCCCTTTTTTTTTCCTATTCAATTGAATCTTTGATCCACGATCCACCCAATTTCTACGTGTTTATATATATGTAATCTTATTTTTGTGTCTTTCGTGTCTCTAGTAGATAAATACATGCACGATTGTAGCGTACGTAGCACATATATACATCTCCCACGGATCAAAAGGTTTAGGCACCGCGCTCAACAAAGACGGTTAATTTACAATATAATTTATGAATGATGACGTGCACAGAATTTCGGTTAATTTTTTTTTCTTTTTTATTCTCAAGCTCCTACTTTCGAGCCTTTTGAGCGCGTTTCCAGTTTCCAGCAAAACTTTCTTGACACACTCAAGGGCTGCGTTCCAAAAGTCACTCTCGGACCACCGGTATTCTTTTAAGTCAGATCTTAAGCTGGATTCAGACAGGACGCGTCAAGCAGCGAGCATCAACCCAATCAGCGAGGTGACATCAGCAGTGGCGTAGAAAATATCGCCTCGCTGATTGGTTGCTGCTCGCTGCTTGACGCGTCCTGTCTGAATCCAGCTTAAATGAAAAGAACCCTAAATATGATTGGTTCTTACCTTTGGATCCAACCACTCACACTTAATTGCTACCAGGGAGTAGTCAGTCGTGCTCTGCTCTGGTCCTGGATGCTGCTGGATACCCCTATTGAATGAAAGTTCTGCCTTAAATTTTATTTCCTCAATTAACTTTATTTAGACATTTCACAGTGATTAAACTTGATTAAACCGTAGTGCATAGCTGCATATATCAGTCTTCACCAGTATCCACGCAATGTGTGGAATATTTTGTTCCATATATCAACCCGAACAAGACTCAGTGGACTCTGAATCCGCTAAACAGGTACTTACGTTAAAAATATAAGATGCAAGATTATTTGTTTAGAAACCCTATTAGCCAGAAAAGCGTATGTACAAAGCGTAGGATGTAGAAAGCCAAAAGGAACAGATTTTTGCTGAAACTTTATAAAGAAAAATTTATATAATTGTTGATATCTCATCTCTTTTATGGAAGGAAGGGAATAGCGGAAATTTTTGTTGGCAAATTTAGCATCTATGCATCTATAAATTACATAAAATGTGCAACTTTTAAAAAGATTGATGAGTTTGATGACCGCATTTTTCGAAAAGTTACTTAATTTAACAAGAGCTGCAAAGAGAGAAACACTTGTCTTGTCTACTGCCTACTACATTTATTGTAGTAAACATAACGTACGTTAACTTTTTTCAAACTGTTTTAGTGGAATATTTGCAAGGATGCAATAGCTGCGCGAGGCCCCGATTATTTCATGGAGAAACGTTTGACGTTAAGTCGTGACTGGCTTGGACATTTTGCTGCTGCAGTGTTATGGATGCAAGGACCTAGAGTAACGACGCAGCCAAGTTTAGATGATAGTGAAAACTTGTTACTTTGGAACGGAGATCTTTTCTCAGGTCATTTGGTACGTAAATCATGTGTGCAGAATATTCCGATAAAATACTTTGAATGAATGTTATTGTTAAAAATAGTATATAATTTAATAGTGTGCGGAATATCCAATAAATCATAGCGCATAAAAATAGAAATAGGTAAAGCTGAGTTTGTACTTTGTTACAATTCTAAAAAGTCAATTCTTTGGGCCCTTTGGGCGAGAGAATTGACGTAGAGAAATATACAATTAAGAAATATCTATATATTTTAACAATTCCACAACAAACTACAATAATACGTTACGTTTGTTTTAGGCAAAAGACGATGTTTGCGATACAAGTGTTATATTGACTGAATTACAATCGACTAAGGATGTCATGTCTGTGCTTCGGAAGATCGAAGGCCCTTATTGTTTAGTGTACTATCAAAAGTCGAGCAATACGTTATACTTTGGACGAGATATTATCGGACGGCACAGTTTGCTTTTGAAAGTGGATAACGAGGCTAATTCATTGACTTTAGCTTCGGTTGCGAATAAAAAAATAAAAGGGATTGTAGAAGTACCAGCTATAGGTATCTTTGCGATGAATTTAAATATGTCGCAGATAAATTTAGCATGTTATCCGTGGAAAGAACCTGACTTGAGATTCACGGATATTATCGAAGTACTGGAGACCAATTTAAGTGTGGATATTGACATTAAAGAAACTATATTGGACGCTTGTTCATCGGCTTGGACGAATTTGCATCTGCATCCTAGTCGAAAAGATGTGGAATATCTAGAGAATGTACCGTGTAGTAAAGATTTTAACGAGGTATTGCAATATCTGTTGAAATATGAAGAGGTAGATGAAAGAGTCGAACGTTTGGCGGATCTGTTGCATGAATCAGTGAAAATCAGAGTAAAGAAGAAACCAAATTATTGCAAGAATTGCATAAGAATCATACTGAGCGGCGGAAGTGTTACTTGCGCTCATTCAAAAATCGGCATATTATTTTCTGGTGGCCTAGACTCGGCAATTTTAACAGCGATCGCCGACAAGTACGTTCCGGAAGACGAAAGCATCGATCTCATTAATGTCGCGTTTGAAAGACCTGCGAGCAAAAACCGGAACCCGAGTCACGCAAACAATGAAAAAGGGAATGTAACGCAAAAATATGATGTTCCGGATCGAAAAACGGGACGGCAAACATATTCTGAATTGTTGCGAATTTGTCCCAATAGGAAATGGAATTTTATACAAGTACAGTTTTCCTATATTCGAAATATTTCTCTCAAATTTATATCTTTCGATATTTTTCCGAGAAAAGAAAAAAAAAAGAACGAAAGATCTCGTGTGGAATCATTTTTCTGATTACAATGCTTATTTCAGTGTAACGTTACACAAGTGGAACTACAACTATATCGTGCGTCGCGAATTTGTGATCTACTGCATCCGCTACGTACAATCCTGGATGATAGTCTAGGATGCGCAATGTGGTTCGCGAGTCGAGCGAAAGGCATTCTCTACCCAGTTAACGAAGCGTACGAATCGCCATGCAGGATATTGCTTTTAGGCATAGGCGCGGATGAATTATTTGGCGGATACATGAGACATAGAACCATATTGAGGCACAGAGGATGGGATGCACTGGTGCAAGAATTGAGTATTGAATTGGCCAGGATCTCTGAGAGAAATTTGGGTCGGGACGACCGGATTGTTTCTGATCATGGGAAACAATCCCGTTTACCGTATCTGGACGAAAATCTGGTGAAATATGTGCAGCGTTTAAAACCATGGGAGAGGTAAATTTACATTATGATGAACAATTAATGGATTAAAACGAATGAGTGATTGACGATAAAATCATTGGCAGATGCTATCCGACTGAGAAAATGCCAAGTGGATTGGGAGATAAGTTACTATTACGTTTGCTAGCCTGCAAGATTGGTTTTCAATGTACGGCTAATTTTCCTAAAAGAGCTTTCCAGTTTGGCTCACGAATTGCAAATGGTAAAGAAAATGCTAATGATGTATCAAATAGGTTGTAAGACGTAAGTATCGTCATTATTATATCGTTATAACATAGGTATCCAATATTTAAAGCCGTAAGAAATTGACCAGTTACAGTCGAGTATTCTCTTTACATTCCATTGTGATTAATCAATTTCTTACGACTTGAGTGGAAAACCGACTTTTGCATAACGCATAATGCATAAGCATAAGAAAATTGATTGGTCTATTTCCTTATGCACATGTATATGGACCAATCAATGGCTTTATCCAGATAAACTTGCATAGGTGCATAAGCATATGCATATATATTCATTTTGCATATGTAAATAATTTAATTGGTATATATGTATAATTATATTATTTGCCGTACAACAGAGAGAGAGAAAGAGAGAGAGAAACCCGAGAGCGGCCACGCCGGCGTTTTGCTTGAAACCGTTTTACTCGACTGCTTGGAGTGCTTGGTACATACGTCACTCAAGACCGACAACCCTGATGGGTAAATTTTTGGGACTACCAAAGGGGCCCCAGGGGTACGGCGATGTCGGCGATAACTGAAGAGTGCTGACATTATTAACCGTTTTGGCTGTTCTAAAGATAAATTTATCATCAGGGGCCCTATTCTCGAATCGTTTTCATGAAATTTGCATGCGAAATTCAATGCTTTTCAAATAGAAAGTCGCATACGAAAATCATTAGGGCAGGCTCGAGAATACGGTCCCAGAAACGTACGAAATCTTAAGCTGGATTCAAACAGGACGCGTCAAGCGTTAAACAGCGGGCAGCAATCAATCAGCGAGGCGATATTTTCTACGCCACTGCTGATTTCACCTCGCTGATTGGATTGCTGCTTGCTGCTTGACGCTTGACGCGTCCTGTTTGAATTCAGCTTCTAAAGATTTGTACATTAAATATCACGAGGTTCATATATTTGGCCCCTCATCTACAACAAAATACAAAAACATTGATATATTCGGATTGTAATACATCATTTGTACATGAATATATTATAATTTTTAGTGTTTGTACATTCTTGGTTAATTAAAAAAATAAATAAAGTTTTACTAACAAGACCTCTAAAAGTTAGCCCCTCAGTATTTCAAAAATAATAATAAATTACAGTTTATTGTGCTTAAAGGCCGTCACACACAAAATGCATAACGTCGCATAAGCATAGCACAAGACCGCTGGACCAATGAGCATCCAACATAATGTCGCCATATTAATTTACGTAAGATGCTCATTGGTCCAGCGGTCTTATGCTATGCTTATGCGACGTTATGCATTTTGTGTGTGACGGCCTTAATCGTTTGTACATTATTTGTAGTACATTATTCTTAATAATTTACTTTTTATTCAAATATATATATTTTTTTATATAAATAAATAATTGTTATTCGAATTCGGCGGGTAAATCTTTAAAGTGCGTTTACATTGGCGTCAATTCTACTAATGTCGAGACACATAACCAATATAAGTAGTGTCTCTGCGCGTGCCACTGAAATAAACCAATCACAGTCGATTATTCTCCTCAAATTCTATTGTAATTGGTCAATTCTTGCGACTCACGACTTTGCGACTCGCATTGTAGACCTAGCATAATAGGCTTCTTGGAAAGCATTCATTGGGCACGTTCAGCAAACCAAGCCGCTGAGTAGCAGTCAAACGTGATTGGCTCTTACTTTTAGAACCAACCAATCAACGCAGAGAGTGTTGATAAGACGAACTCAACAGTTGTGTCTGCTGAACGCGGCCATTGTAGAACCGGCCTTATCGGAATAGAGCCAGTCAAACCGAGTGTCGCAAAGTGTAGTCGGGATTGTGATTCGTACCCGACTCTGTTTACTTACTATTAAATATAATACGTCATTCAAATAAAATTACTCCAAATAAAAAAAGGAGATCTGATTAATTTGTAACATTTGGTGTTGTAAAGAATAATCTTCTAAATGTAATACCACAGTGTGCTATGTGCTATAACTTGGATAGAATTGGTAGGTTATTATAACAATCTGTGTCAATGATTAACCTTAATATCGTATAAATCTTTCGTGCATAGGCATTCCATTTGTGTTTTGCTCAATGTTTCGCTCAATAAAGTAACGCAATAAAATTTTTATTTATTTTTCATTTTTTTTCCGTCGTTATTTACAAGATTTCAGAGATCGAGGACACTGATCGAGGTACATGTTTTCAATTTCAATCAAAATTGATTATAATAACAATTTAGCAACGATGATAAAAGGCTCTTTACCATCGAAATTATGTTATAAGAGGATATAAGAGAAAATCACGCACAAGAGAACGAATACAAGTCACGTTCCGAGTGACATTAACATTAAAAAAAAAAATATATATATATAAAGAAACAATGTTTATATTCCTGTGTGTACATACATACGCGGCAGTTTTTCTCAGTTTTTGTTTTGTCTTTCGTATAATTTTAACTAGTTTTATTAGGTATTTTTGATAGAAATAGTCATTTGACGTACACAAGATAATATCACTGCTTAGTTTTATTACACACTTGCAAGAAAGTAATAAAAAACTATTTTTGTGCGCATTGTACGATAGTACCGAATACACACACACACACGTGTATGCATACACATATACATATTTACTGTAACGTGATACAAGATAGTCGTTACAATTATTGTTTGCAGATATATTATATGGAGCATTGGCATTAATTAATTTGGAAACCATGAGCGAAAGGCATGGCTGAACGCAGCAGTGATCTTTACGAACAGCAGCTTCTTGCTGTATTTAAAAGCTGTTTGACAAAAGGAGAGGACGAACTCGATGAGAATGATCTACTTTCCATTTGCACGAAATTGCACCTCGACGAATTGATCGAGGAATTGAAATTGTGCATTTGCAAACATCGTCCGAATAAACAAACGATATCCTTTCAGGAATTCCGAGATGGCTTGTTACTCTTGTTGAGAAAATTTCAAGGATTAATAACCGATAAACAACATATCGTACAACCGTATCATAATTTAAACGTATGCTCTCTCGATATTGAAAAAGATCAAGCTTTACCACTGGTCACGAGTACTTCGAGTACGGTTCATCTTCGAGATATGAAAGCTAACGTTATAATGGATGAGAATAGATTGATACGCCTATGGGAGAGAGTTAAGGTTTATTTAAGGGGAAACACAGATCCTGCGACGATGCACTTTATATCGAGTTGCTTAGAAATACCTGAGCTCCCGAAACAGATAACGGAATCTATCTTTGAAAGTCTCGATCACAATTGCGATGGATTGATAAGCTTCGACGAGTTTGTAGTTATATTTCAAAAGAGAACAAGTATGAAGGCTTTGTGCAAGGATACCGCCTTGTCTCGTAACGGTATTGACGTAAACTATGATGTAAATACGTTAGATTTCAATACACGCGTGTCTTGTGAGATTAATCCGATGCCGACTAATTGCCGGGATTCGGACAAGTCGGAAAAGGAAAAGGTCGTCGCTAGTGTTTCTGACGCGATCGCGGTATCGTCCAGCAGAGATCTCGATGCTTTGGATACGAGCCTCGCGGAAATAGCAAATATCATATGCGACGAACTCAAGAGTCTGAACGAATCGTTAGGTAATAGCACGATTCAAACTCATATACGTTTATTACGAGAAATGATGATTGTCCATCAGGATGAGCAACGTAATTAACTGCCACGATAGACAACATGAAGGTGGAAAGAGAAAGGATGCGGATTGACATGTTGGAAGCTAATGAACGGGCGAATTTATTGGCACAGGAGATTGATGAATATCATGTTCAATTGGAAAAGACGAAGAAGGATTTACAGAGACAGAGCGAACAACGTTACGCTGAAATCACGAAGGAATTGTCGGATCAGCTCAATATCGAACGGGAGATGGATGCCGCGGCTCTAAAATCAAAGGAGGATCAGTTACTGGCGCTGCAAAAGGAGAATCACGATATGAGGAATAAAGTCGTAGATATTTTGCAAGAGAGTCAAATGCTCGAGGGGGGAAAATAAAATGCTTCTCAGCCAGATCGAAAAGTTGCGGCAGTCTAATAACGATTTGCTAACTCAGATAAAAGTATTGGACGCGGAGCACGATGAGATACAAAGCATAGAGGCGAAGCAACAGGAGCAAGTCAACTTCTTCGTCGATCGTATTAAACAGTTGCAATCTGAGGTGACTCTCTTGCGAGATCAGAATGATGAACTTGGCGCGGAATTGGAAAACTTGAGATGTTACGGCAATGATACGAGCTACGAGATACCGTCGTCATTGGCGTACGATTTACAGCTGGATGAGAACTCAACTTGCCGCATGGGTCCGCGAGAGTTTCAAGTGGATCGGCAAATCAAGCATGAGGGAGCGTCGGCGTCGTATGGCTTCGATGGTACATCGATGAATGGCGAAGGTCAAACCGATAATTCGCTTGGGGATATGATTGTAAAGGATTTGGAAAATGTATTGTCAACGAGTGCGAAATGCCTGCCAGAGAAGTGCGTTTTGAGAGACGGTATATCGAGATTGATCACTGGCCTGCGATCGAGCTTTGCGTTATCACGTTGTTTCTCACGGGAAAACGTCCCTTTCGGAAAAAGTATAGCATCTGAGCTTGAAGTCGAATGTGAGGAACGAGCTAACGAGTCCTTACGAGACTTGGTCGTTTCGAAAATACCTTCGAAGCCACCTTCCGCGAAACGCACAGCAATGTCCAATAGCGCGGAAGATTTGGATAATTTTGCTGGTCAAGATGCGAAAAATTCAACGCAAAATAAGGCAACGAGTCTTAGAGATTATCCACCGCGAAAAGAGGAACATCCCATGGATCAGTGCAAGGCTAACAAGGATAGAAATAGTCCCCCAAATGTTACCCAAGTCGAAAGTGTAATCCCACCAAAATTCGTGACGGCAAACGTAGAATTGTTGGAGATTGAGAAGAAGCAATTGACCGAACGTTGTCAGGAACTCGAACGAAGTTTAGATCTGTTGAAAGCGGAATACGAAGAATGTGAGGATTATTGGGCTGCCAAATTAGAAGAGGAGAGACAGCTCTTTGAGCAAGAACAAAAAATAAGCGATGACAAGCTTGCCGAGCTTATTAATAAGATAACGGAGTACGAAGAATTAATTAGTCCCTCGGATAAATCCAAAAGTAATGGACGATTGTCTCCTATAGAAGAAAAGTTCAACTTGGAACAACAGGTAAGGCAGAAACTTGTCATTTGCGTAAATTTATGTTTATTTTTTGTTTTCGATTACGCGGTACGCACACGCATGCATATGTATTATTTTATTTAAAAAAATTAAAATATTTTCTATCTTTAACGTTTCAGTATATAGAGCTCGAAGAAGAATTTGAGAAATGGAAAGTAAAAACTGTAAATGATATCTCTCAGAAGAATCTTGAAATTGGAGAGCTCCGTGAAAAATTAAGACTGATAGAACAACCAATTACGAATGATTCCTACGTACAAGTACCGGATGAAATTTCCTTAGCAACATTCTCAGATTCGTCGCATTGTAAATCTTCCAGTACGTCTAGTATTCCGTCGACGAACGAAATATTGGCGAATATGGATTTATGTGGTACAAACGATCAAACGTGTCATACCTCGGCGGAATTTCCATTATCCAACAATCTTAACAGATTGTTGAAACAAAACGATCACATCGATGGACATAATCTGTATGATATAGGGCATACCGAATGCCCTATAAAAGTAATAAAAGGTATAAGTCGAGATCAAAAGATGTATCACAATAACTCACATGTTGCTGCTAAAACCATGTTAGCGATGAAAGAGGAAGATGAGGCAGGCGAATCGGAATTCAAATTGATACGTGATGTAATGAAAGAAACCAGCTGTACGTGCTCACAGAGCCAGCGGCAAGTAGGTTGCGTCGATCTAAACATTTTTCAAAACTTAAAAGTGAAACTTTACGCACAAGAACGCAAGAAACGGCATTTGCAGCGTTATATTAAACAGCAGCGGCAGTATATTGAAAAATTGTTGCAACGTAAGTTTTTTCATTT
>JASTWK010002009.1:0-20713 GCA_030770225.1 Temnothorax unifasciatus
TAATGACAGGAAGGTTATCGGTGTCCTTTTGTAAATTAATAGTGTTATTGTTTTCTTAGTGACACCGATAACCTTCCTGTCATTTATGACAAAATAATAAACTTAATGTGAGCGCTTTCGGGTACCTCTGCCTTTGTTTCTCACTCAGTCGTCCGTTGTCACCTATTGTGAACGCACCACCGAATTTCACATTTGTTAATATGACTCGCATATCTTTTATCGCCGTTGACACACAAAACATGTAAGCGTTGCTATTTTATTCCTGAGTTTACTCATCGTACGTCATTTTAGTTTGTTAATTTAGTAATTATTTTACTTTTTTGTATTTTAGTTCGTAGACTCATTGCTGCCACATTGTGTATAATGGAGTGTTTTGCAAGCATTTTAATTTATTGTACGCACTTGAGAAGGACCGGAATCTTGGTCGAAACGCGTTGTGCTTGTTAAATAAATATTAGCCAGTTCGGTCGAAGCAAAGGATTTTTGTTAATTTCACTACTCACTGGCGAAGTAAAAGTATTTTATAATTTACTACATTATTCTACATATTTGACACATTCTTATTATCCTTGGTTGATAACAATATCTTTATTACAAAAAATTACAAAAACTACAGTAAAAATTTCAATAAATTTACTTTAAACGTCATAGAATACAAAAGTCAACATAACTTACGTGTAAATAATCGCAACAATACAAAACTACAGATTTAAAAAGATTATCAAATAACTCAACAATTGGCACCATAAACTGTCGCCAAATGCAAACACCGTTCGATTATGATAGAGTGTTCCAACGTACAGCTGTACTCAAGGTACAGGACTCCCCTATATTTAAAAAATATCAGATTTAGTCGAAACTGGTCTACAGGGGTTTTTGAGATCGCAGATTACAAATAAAAAGTCAAAATTACGAAAAACAATGGCGGATCAAATAGGGCGAATATATATTATATATTTTTAGATAAAAAATGTTTATTAATACGCATGCTACTTCTCCATTTATTAAAGTATATATGAAAAAATCCTTTCTCATATACATTACTAGTTCTTTTTTTTCTATTTTTATCTTACTCAAATTAAATAAATCGATGAAATAATTGAAAACACGTTGCTTCCGCACATGCTCTTATTCACTTTTACTTTCGAAAATAATTGCGTGAATTTTGCGGCGACTTATACTTCTCGAATACATTGTGCTTTTATTCGCGTTGAAACTAAAGCCGGTTCTACAATACGTCGCAACGATGGCAACTGCTAATTGAAAAGTGTTAATTCTGATTGCCGATTACCAGTTACTGTCGCCAAAAAATTAAAAGTTTGCCAACTCTCATTTGACAAGCGCGACGTGGAAATAACACTTTTCAACTAGCAGTTGCTTTCGTTTGCAACGTATTGTAGAACCGGCTTAAGACAAAGAACTAACTGTAAGGCATTATTGAGCTGTTGACAAACCATACATACACAATTGACCTAGGTACTGCAATAAATAAACAAATAAAAATAAAGAAGACAAAGCTATTATCTATTGTCATTACTAATCTCATGAACTAGTAATATATGCAGTGTGTCGCGTATACTTGGCGCGAGACATTATTATGTCTCTTGATTCTACTACTAGGCGCCACCACATTGTGGTTTGATATTTTGCAAGGAGCAGCTATGAGCAGCTAAATCTTTTTTTATTTTCTATGCTTTATAATCTTTGTTATGGGATAAGAAAGAATCACTCTGCGTCGCACTTTTTATATTGACAATTTTATTCATATCCATTTATGAAATTTTTATTATTTAAAGAATATATTATAAACGTTAATAAACAGCATATTGCTTTTTCTGTTACAATATATATTATACAGCATGATGTCATAGCTGTAAAATTGTATGAAACGCGTGCATAAAATTGTCCGACTTTGAGGAAGTATTTCAAAGTTGCAATACATAATCATAAAACAATTATTGCATAAATTGGTTCACTAAACTTTTAAGATAATATAATTTTATATTTGAATACTCTATTAAATATTTGAAAATTTGGCTTTTGGCTAGGTTTTTGGAACCACTGTGCGGCACGGCGCTCGTACGAGAGCACTAACGTACGTTTGCTGAACAAGGGCAAGGGGGGCTTTAACGTAATTTTAATAGACTGATTGAGTTTGAGTTTTTAGTGATTAAGTAGATTAAGATTAAGAATTAAGTAAAGTTTAAATTTTAATTGCAAATTCTTATAGGGCAATAAAGGTGGTGTTGCAGTAAGTTGTTGCATTCACAATACATCCGTTTGCTTTGTTACGCTCATTTAGCCGCACATTGTGATGAATTTGAACGACGCAACCAGGATTATGCTGATATTTGTGCGAGATTATCTTTTACAAAATATGTGCCACCTAAAAGTTTCAAGGATCATGAGTGAGTTTTTATTATATCATATATTAATTATTACATTATACACTAGTCAACGAAATTATCTCAACACTCAATTTACCTATATCAAAATTTCGCATAATTTTAAGTAAGCGTATGTTCATATTTTACGATGGTTATCATATCATTTGCGAAAAAAATTTATTCCACGCCGTAGAGTGCGGCAAATTATGCAATTTTTTTTTTATAAAAAACACGTTCTTACTTTTGAAGAAATAGCGGGAGGAGGGAGGATAAAATCAAAATCTAACCGTAGTTTCTTAAAGAGACTTTGGTCTTAGAAATAAAAAATAGTATTTTTTCACAACACCTCCACGGAAAGTTCGACTTCCATGCCTGTAGAGAGGGGCGAAAGCGGTCAATTTCACGCCAAGGCGGCATAGCAGGCGGAAACCACTTTCCTCCTTGTTTAGCGGGTGGAAAGTGGTCACTTTCCGCCCTAGGGAGGAAAGTGGTTACTTTCCGCCCGCTATGCCGCCTTGGCGTGAAATTGACCACTCTCGCCTCTCTCTAGGCATGGAAGTCGAACTTTCCGTAAAGGTATTGTGAAAAATATCGTGTGCACCTCGGGGCGAAAGCTTTTTCAGACTTGTGTGATTTGCCGGCGAGGACGGCAAATCACACGAGTCTGAAAAACGCTACTTTCGCCCCTTGGAGCACAATATACTATTAATACGACAATTTTTCGTGGAGATACGTTTACTTAAAATAAAAATAAAAATAAATAAAATAAATAAATAATTAAATAAATAAATAAATAAATAAATATAATATAAATTGAGTGTTTCAATAATTTTGTTAACCAGTGTATTATCCATTAGTACTTATGTCTATTTAATCAATTTAATTGTTTGTTTACTTTGTTTTAATTTATTTTGAGATATATCAATTTATATATATTACGCACGTGTGCGCATACGTTAACCCTTTGTAACTCCGTGTAACATTACTGTTACAAACCGGCAAAGTTTCCATCATCATTCTAAATCATGAATTTATCAGTTGTAAATCAATTTAAAATAGTTGTCACATTTTTTATTTTTGATAACATGAGTTACAAAGGGTTAAATAGCTTTTATATATAGAATGACGAGATTTAATTCGATTCCTTTTCATTATCGACAGCATATTGTATTTCGATGTTTAAATTGGCGATCGCGCGCACTTAGGTAAAAACTGAATTAAATCTTGTGAATTAAATGTAAATTCAATCTTGTGAAATAAATTGTATAGATTTAATGTGAATTAAATCTATACAAACGCGTATATATGTACACAATTTCAGAAATAGATGACAAATTTAAGATATTTTCACCATAAGAATGAAAAAAGTTGTATAGATCCAGAAATACTTTTCTTCCAAGTTATATACATGTTTTATATTGACAACAACGTTTCTTAATAATAATCCATACAGTACAAAATATTTATAAAATATTTTTTAAATGTTTTTTAGGAATATTAAAATAACTTACAAAAGTATTTTTAGAATGTTTCTATGTCCGTCAGATCATGTCAAAAAAATATTTTCAAAAATATTTTTAAAAGATTGCAAATAAATATATTCAATAATATTTGTAAAATCTTTTAGAAGTATTGCTTCGAAAAATGAAATATGTTTAATCCAATCAACAATAATTGTTGCACGTTTGACAGATTTTTTTAATATTGGAAAAATATACATTTTTACATCTTACTTTGAAAAATATTATTTTGTATATATATATATTATATCGTCTTACGTTGTATTACTGGCAAAGATACGTTCTACGAATGTCATGATTTTGGTTCGCCGGAGGCCTGCTTATTTTAAAGTTCCTATAAATACTTCAGCCAAGAAGTAAGTGGGAGTGAGACAAAGCTATAACGGTGTCCTAACTTTTATTATAGGAACTCTAGCTTATATTAGCCCGCAACTGAAATTTACTTACAAGTTAGTCTTGCGCTACCATCTTTCTTTTAGGCTGTGGTTACATGGACTGATATTTTCTGCGTAACGCGTATTGCGTAACCAATCAGAAGCGCGAATATGCGTAACCAAAAATGCGAAACGCTTCTAATTGGTTACGCGGTTACGCATTACGCGGAAAATGCATGCCATGTCCAGCCTTATGCCCGTATCAGACTACGGATTGGGATTGAGATTGAATTGAAATTTGCCCAATCAGAGCAAAGTTTACTAAACTGAGATCAGATTTCTCTATTCTGATTGATTAAATTTCAATCCAATCTCAATCCCAATCCGCAGTCTGATACGGGCTTTAAGGGGATACTGGAGTGACGGCCGAACTCCGACGGGGTCGATAATTTTGATCGTTTTCTATGTTATCGGCCTACCGTTATGGAAAAATATACTCAATTTTTGGTGTTAACCGTTAAAAAAAACACCATAGAAAAACTCTTAAAGTTGGGTGTGATTTCGGACCGCCAATTGAAGGTTAACCATCATTTGAAGGTTATTCTTCAATTGGCGGTCCGAAATAACACCCAACTTTAACCCTTTCAGTCCCAGGCGGCAATATATTAACCACCTTTTGAGTCTTCTTTCCTTCATCGTAACTTTTAGTATAACTGCAAAAACTTGCATTTTTTTTATGTTGCTAAGGTTCAAACTTGATAATCAAGTAGCATATTTAGCAATATTGTTTATAATTTTTTTTTGTTATTAACAAATTTACACCAAAAAACGCACCACTTTTTCGGTCGAATTTGATTGTAACGAAATTTGATAATTAATGTATACCTTAAAACTTGGTTTCTTATGTTTTCAAGGTCGCTGAATACGAATCTGAAGTCAGATTTTCAAAATTCAAAATGGCGGATCCAATATGGCGGACGAATTTGTAAAAATCAATCGGATTTTCTTGAAACTTGTTACTCGGGGGTTTTCGGGGTCGCTGATTACGAATCTGAAATCAGATTTTCAAGATTCAAAATGGCGGATCTAATATGGCGGACAAATTTGTAAAAATCAATCGGATTTTCTTGAAACTTGTTTCTTGGGGGTTTTTGGCATATTGGAACCGCCATTTTGAATCTTGAAAATCTGATTTCAGATTTGTAATCAGCGACCCCAAAAACCATATACTCAATACGTTTTGTAGATATTTGGCTATTCCTTTAATTATGGGACTGAAAGGGTTAAGGGTTTTTCTTTGGATGATGGTTAACCTTCAAGTGATAGTTAACCTTCAATTAATGGTTAATCCTTAAAAATGACGGTATAAACCCTAAAAATATGAACCCTCAAGTGAAAGTAACAAATATGGCGTCCCAATGAGAATCTTTTAAGGGCTTTGCTCGCTGAACCGGACTCCTCGCCTCGATCCTCCTAGAGACCCTCCAGGGAGAGACTGGCCAACACGCCGCCATTTGCATGCAAACAGGAAATAGGATTGTACGCGGCAAAAATTAAAGTGCACCAGTTTAAAATATCATAAAAGTGTATATTATTTTAAATATAAGAATAACAAAACGCGATAAAAAAATAAAACATTACTAAAGAAATTATAAACAGAGAAATAAGTGCTCAAATATTATTCGTATGTATAGTTATAAAATATTTCAAATAAAATACAAATATCTACACGATTCTACTTTGGACATTTTTCAGTAAAAAATAAAAAAAGAATTAAAATAAATACAGCAATAATATTTTGTTAACAGCAATGTCCTTCTATTAATAACTTGTATTTTGCCTTTATTAACGGTATTAAATAAATGATTAATTAACAGTGCTTAGCTTTTATTTGAATGTTTAGTATTCTTTCTATAATTATGTACTTATTTTCAGAGCTATTGTATTTGTTAACAAAATATTACTTTTAGATTAAAAATAATTTTACTTGTTATAGATTGGTTAACAAAGAGCTCCATATAATATTAAAAATAATGTCAACTTTATTGTAAAAATCAATATCTAATAAGATTATAATTCTGAAGTACAATCTATAATCAGTGTAAACTATAAAAAAAAAGTAAAAAAGTAAAGAACTATAAAAGAAATAAAGATACACGAAAGAGAAATATATAATCAGTAAATAACCCAGACAGCACACATATCCGAAAACGGGACATAAGACGTCTTTTAGCCATCTTTTCGTAAGACGTTTAAAAGATGTCTGAGTAATAAATCACATTATTGTTATTAATAGGTATATTTATTTGAAAAATTCCATTGATTGATGTTTTCACTCTTGCAAGATTGAACGCAATTTATTTGTTAGCTCCATCTAAAAAAAAAAAAAACAATTAAAATTACTTTAAATTAATTAGATATTTATAAATTAGATTTGTTAATTGGATAATTGTATGATGTTACATTTTTATGACCATAGCACTGAAGAAAGTCTGATAATAGGTGTGTTCATAAAAATAATCAAACAAACCCAGAGAGCACAAAATATCCTAGAAGCATCCTAAATATGTCCTTGGACATCCCGAAAAATGCTTCAGGATATCCTTCAGATATCCTGGATGTTTCTAGGATATCTTATACTATCAAGAAAATTATGAATTAAAATTATATATTTTATTTTATTAAATTATGCATTGCCATGCTTTTACTTGCAAAAATAACAGATTTATCTTGTCGTAATTTATGAGATGAAATTTTCATACGAAACATATAAAATCTACATATTATTTTTTCTTTTAAATTGTGGCACTTAGGTAAAAAATATTTAATTTTTTGACATTTTTCAATAAAAAAATGTTTTAACTTAACTCTACTATTTTGATGTTTAGTATACTTAAGAAAAACTCGGAATATTTTTTCCATCTGTAAAAAGAAACGCAATGTCGCAGAATTAAGGAAAAATAGAGAATTGCTATGCCAAGCTCTAAGCCGTGTAAGTAGATGATAAAAAGCATTATTGCTTCTCATTGATCCAGTAGCTGAAATACATGTAATACACACTTTTTGATTTTTGAAAATACTTCTAAGTATATATCCACCAATGTGATGTAGTTTATTTAAGTCTGTTTTACTCCAAGAAATTACTGTTGCATTTAAATCATTATTAATGTTTTTATAAACAGAGTTATCAATTAAGGAACTTTCTGAATCGTGGTTTACAGTCAATACATCAAAGAAATCTGAAAAAAATGTTCTGTCATCTTCTTCATAACTGCTATTACTAACATTCTTCATAAACTGAGACACTGTAATTAATTTTAAATTATTTTTAAATTAAAGTGCATTAGGAATAACATTTTTACGTCTTACAGTAGAAAAAAAGTTTTCGATACAATCTTGCGTCAATCGTGCAGGTAAAAAAAATTTAAAATTTTGTTCGTTTATCAAAATTAAACTCAAGTCTAAAACTGTAGATGTTGATAATATAACTGCAGCTTGAAATGGTTTCCAATTCTCTTTTTCTCCAACTTTTAATTGAGTAAATAAGTTAATTACATCGTGTAGAAAATCTCTAGTTTCTAAAAGTTTTTCAGGATTTAAAGAGCTAAGGGCAAGAGAAACATTTCTACTCGCCATAATATCATACCAACGCCTTAAAAAATCTATAAACCATGCAGTGGTTTGCCGAGTATCATGTTGATTATTATCCGCTAAAAACTTTAAAGAAGAACTGACATCTCGATTAATAATTTTCAATGCATTTGAAACTTTCATTTTTTGAAAGTGATCTTTTGATACTAAATTCTCCTCTCGCATATTTGGAGCTAATTTAATATCACATTCTTTATCAGCCTCTATAATATCAAATAAATGACTAGCTTTAACTTCATCGGAAGATAATTGATATTTTATTACAAACTCATTTGGAATTTTAAAATTAAATTTTAGTAAAGCCCTACATATATTTTTTAAAGCGTGTGGTACATCAGAGTAAAAAAACAGTTTTCTTTCGGCGTTACAAATATGTTGAACGTAATTGACAACTTTAGAACGTCGAGACACTACATTAAATTTTTTCCACATAGATTGATTATTTGGTCCCATATCTGATGTAATTGCATGTACAACAAGACCTACGTTTTCAGCTTTCTGTATTATTTCCTCGCAAATTGACTTTAAAATATCACCACGCGTTGAATTAGCTGTAAAAAAATATGCAACTACTTGCTTCCAGCGACCGGCCAATCCAGCTAACATAAAACAAAGAGCATGAGTCGCATTTCCTTCATGTTCAGGTAAAGTTACTTTTCCATAAAAACTGTCAGTAGCTACATCATACTGTTTACCAGGAGTGATGCTCATTTCATCCAAAACTAAAACGCAATTTTTATCATAATCATTTTTAAATCGTGAAACTTTAATTCGCATAAAATCGAAAATTTCATTGCAAATTCCACTTTTTAATATTAAACTCTGTAACTTTCTTCTGAGAGTACGCAGACTAGGTAAAGGATAATTTTGTTTTAATAATTCATTATAACCTGTTGTGCCACAAGTAAATTTTAATTTAAATGCTTGTACTAATGTTTCTTTACTCCAAGAAGATATTTTTTTAAGTTTATTTTGTAACAAGTGCACTTGGTCGTCGTTCAATATGCTTCTTAAAATATAAGATTTATTTTTACATACTTCTTGCTGTAATCTTTTTACTTTATTCTTTGTTCGAAATAATTCACTCTTCATTATATTTTTCAATTTATTACTTTCTTTTAATGACTGCTTTATTTTTGCTAATTTCCTTTCAAGTTTTCGCACTTTCGAACAATTACAAACAGTATCAGTGTTGCATATTGATGCTACTTCTTTTTCTTTATCAAGTGTTTCTTCTCCTCGTACCAATTCACCTTTTTCTTTTAATTGTATTTTTTCTTCATTTTCTATTTGTTCTTCTCTTTCTTCTAATTGTATTCTTTCTTCATTTTCTATTTGTTCTTTTCCTTCTTCTAATTGTATTCTCTCTTCATTTTCTATTTGTTCTTCTCCTTCTTCTAATTGTAATATTCTTTCATTTTGTAAATGCTCTTCATGTACTTCCGCATCAACAAATTCTATAATACGAAAAATATAGACAAAATTTTTACGTTAAAAACAATAGTTTTTTATAACGCAATTATTCCTTTATTTTACCAAAATCTGCAAAAATTTTTATTTTATTTTTATATTTTGATTTATGAAAACCAGTTAATAAAATAATTATTGTAAAATAACAAGTTTTTGTTATTATATAAATAATTTAAAAATATTTTATTAAATATAAGAATGTAACCAGTAAATTATTAAATTTACAGATATGCACACGCATGCCTACACATGCATACATGCGCACGCGGACATTTAAGTCAAAATCTTATTATTAAAAAATACATACCGTCATTTGGAATAGGTTGTTGTATAACATAAAAATCCTGTTCACTACTTTTAAAAATAGTTGGAATTGCTGCAGATTTTAATCTCTTTCTTCCATTACGTGTCTTTTCCCACATTTCTTTTGTGAAATGAACCTTCAACATATCATGTAAATAAAAATTTTATAAAATTTATTTTAATATTTCATAAACATCTACTTTTAAAAAGTTATAAATTTACAATTTAAATAAATTTTACTTTATAAATTATTAAATATTCTTAAGTATTAAAAGAAAATTATTTAATTAAAGAAGTTGAGACTTATTTTATAAACACGTACACACATACATACAATTATATCATATAAACTAATATGTAAATAAGATTTTAACTTGAATAAAATTATAAAATATGAGATACTATAATTTTTAAGTATAATTAAATATACTTCTTTTTGCATGAGTATAATCAAATTCAAATTTATATGGAGATTATTTTTAAGTTTTATTAGTGGTATACATAGTAAAATCTAAATATCAGAAATGACACATAACATAGATGTGTGTCAAGATTTTTGAGAAAACTATATTGCCTAGAATATATATTCTTATAAGTGATATTTTATGTATTTATTCCCAATGTAAAATTAAAATTTTATATAATACTAAATATAGATATAAATCCAGACAATCAAATCTGTCAAAATAAATTTTGCAAAGTGTCTGTTACAAATTTTGTTGGCAAAATAACAGTAGAAATCTATTAAACAAAATCAATTAATAAAGTATAATGGCAGATTGATAGCAATGATAGCATTAATAGCATTTGTGCCTTTCTGTATCTATAACTGAAATATATTTAAATGAAATATATGATAGAGTCTATTCAATTTATACTACTAATCAATTATTAAGGTATGTTAATTCTGCTGATAAAATATGAGTTTAATGCAATAGCAATGATGATACTGGATCTACTGCAATAGTTAGACTTAAGGAGCCTATTTTTTTTTGTAAATGTTAACAATATTACGTGTTTTGCGCAGCTATTCTATGATGTATTATACCTGTGCAAAGCACATAATGATGTCGTTAACATTTACAGAAGAGGTCCCTAAATCTAATAGCTAAGATTTTGTTTACTAGAAATATAAATAAGTTATAAGATGTTTGTTTCTTACCTCACATAAATAAGAATTTAATGTTGGTTGATAATCACATCTGTTTAAATTTTTTATCCATATTTCTCTTCTTTTCGGATTTGTAGGAAATCTACACATTTGGAAACGTTGTTTAGATTTTATGCACATAAACTTTTTAGATGAATTTGTGCAATATGCTGCGCAGCAACTAACCATTCTTGCTGAAATATTGTAAATAAATATATTACAAAATTGATTATATAGGTTAGATTAGGTTAGATCATAGAAACTATTTTTTAATATTAAAAAATAGAAAAATAATACTTTTTGCAATTAAAATTTACCTTATAATAACGTTGCACACAATTATTTTTATGATTCTTTTCTTTCCTCTCAATTAAACGCTTTTCAGAGAGGCGCACGAGAACTACGAAAAAACGCAAGATGATGTCCACCATGGTCCACCACTGAATTATATACATAAGACTGTATCTCTTATTTCCGGTTTGAATGCAAATGGCGGTAGCCAATCAAAATCGGGTTCTGCTTTTGGCCAGTCTCTCCCTGGAGGGTCTCTAGATCCTCCCTCTCGGACGCTAGCTGCCGCAGCTCTCCCTTTCCTGGCGGTGAGCTCTCCCTGGTGATCCGACTCCCAGGTAGCACATACACGTTTCAGAAACGTTTTATAAGCGTTTTTCCGAAACGTTTTATAACCGATTTCTAGAAACGTTTCTCATGAGTAAAAATGTCTATTCGAAAAACGTTCGATGGAACGTTTTTTTTTCCGATAAAATAACGTTTAAAAAACTATTATAGAAACGTTTTTTTAATAATAAAGAAATTTTAAAATTCCTACTTTTTGCATCTTTTGAACGTGGTTATGACATGTCTCTTTGAGACATCGTGAGAATGTTCTAGAAGCTTTATACATGTACTGTCTATTCTTTTTCGAAGAAATTCCTAAACTGGTGCACATTCGTGCAATAAGTTAGAGTGAAACATAATATATACTTGTTTTATTCTAACTTATTGCACTACTGACGTGTATCAGTTCAGGAAATTCTTCGAAACAAAAACATATAAACGTTCTTTCAGTGAACAGTACTAGAAAATATATATATGCTTCATGGTATATATTTTGTAGTACTATTTATCAGAATACTTATGTTTATGAAACTTCCTAAGCATCCTCTTCATCCATGAAATAAAGTTAATTTACACCGTAAGACATTTATAAGGGAATAATGAATAAATTAATGTACATATTAACGTAGTATATATTTTTTAGCAAGTAACATATATATGTATATGTATAAACTATGCATGTCATATTATATGTATATTATATAAACTGTATAGTAAATTTCACAGTCATATTAACATAAAACTTATAAAACTTATAAACTTTCAATATAGTGTATAATGTTTGAAAAAATAAAAAATATTTGCAATTAATAAAAGTAATATAACGCTAACAAAAAAATAATTAAATTTTGTGCAGCAACGACTAAATAAAAAATAATAAGTATAAAAAATAATCTTTCTACACAAATGAGGCAAGATTTTTTTTTAATAAGGAGACAAAAACTTAATCATCAAACTTAAGTCATCTAATGCTGACAATGTAATGTTATTATGAGCTAAAGCCCAATATTTCAATTTATCTTGTAAAGTGTTTGGTAATGTTTCACTATCCGAGAATGTATTTCTCAGTAATCTCTGATTTTTCAAATACTTCAGATGTAATATTATGTAATTTCTCAGGTTCCTCTAACACGTCAGGAATTTCATGGACTGATTCTTCGTTTCTACAATCATTACGTTGCTCCTGAGTATTTAATTTCAATAATAGATCTGAATTCAAATCCAAGTTCTGATTCAAGTCTAAATGATCCAAATTTAAATGGATGTTAGTGATTGAACGTGATGTACATGGTTGTGAGAGAACTTCTGAGGTAGAACTATCCGCCTGGTTCCAGTTACATTCTACCAGTAAACTTTGCACATACTTCTCTAAGTTTCTCTTCTATTCTTCTATTCTCTTCTATTCTTCTATTTTTGTAGACTAGAGTATATATTTCTCACTTTACGAAAGAAACCTAGAGTGTACCGGTACTCACAATGACTATCGAGACGTATTTACGACGATCGATGGATGATCAATTCGCGCATGCGCGCACGTTATATCGCTGATGTATATACATCATGCAAAGCACACACACGTGTACAGATGTATATTATAAACACGAAATGCTATAAACCAAAAAGTTTTGTCCGATGACAAATAAATTAAAACCGGTAGGGAAAAATTAATTTAGTAAATAAGTGGATATACATATTAGCATGGATAAAATAATTTATTTTGTGCAATAATTATAGTGCAATATAAATTTAAATGTTTCAAAAAAGGCTATTAAAACTATTATATATATTAGATAAAACAAATTATTTGAAAGGAAAAATTTACTAAATATTTTTGTTTGTAGAAACGTAAAAAATACGTTTCTTAAATCATGGTTTCAAAAACGTTTTTGTTTAAACGTTTCTTAATGGTTCTTTACGGTTATGAAACAATAGAAACGTTCAAAAAACGTATATGAAACTAATATGTGCTACCTGGGCTCTCGCTCGGTTGGTCTCCAGAACACGCGCCGCAACGATCAATCCGTCAAGAAAGAGGTAACGGACTCGACACGTTCGAAGAAATGCAAACAAGTGCGGACATGACACCTAACGAGTGAGGAAGGAGGCGAGGGCTCTTTGAGAGTGGCGACTCGCGCGTTGCGCCATCTAATGTGAAACGATCGCGTTGTAAAACGCGAAAAGAATTCGAACGCAATATCTGAACAAATTATTTAATTTTTAATAAGTCCAATTATTAATATTTATTTTCATAATTGAACTTATTTTTTATTTTAATAAATGTAAATACAAATATCTTATTGTATTAATATTTAATATTAATAATTTAATTAGTTGCTTAATTTAACTTCTTGTTTAATAAATGAGCGGATGTAGTACTGAAAATGTACCTATTAGATAATATTTAAATTTTCAAAATTGTCAAATTACAAACAGAAATTTTGTTGACTTTTACAGTTATAAAGTAACTATTTAATGGAAATGGAAGCCTAAAAAAATTAATATTGTAACGCAATTATTATAATGCTCAAATCATAAAATATTTACATTATCCATGTCTGCCAATGCAATATAATTTTTTATTTATATTGCATTCTATATAATGGCAATGTTATTATATATTTGACAGGCAAATCAAAATAGCTTTGAATCGATATTGAAATGATGAAATATCGATGTCTTAACAGAAAATACATAATTTGCCTGTTTACAGTCTGGCGCGATAAATGTATGTCACAAATAATCTCTTCTTTTAAAAAATGTCATGGCACAAACATCGAAATAAGCTTCAAATTTCGAGCATTATTTCGATATGATGTAATATCGATGATTTCGACGTCAATTAGACGTCGATTCGATGGGTTATTTCTCGCTGGGTAAGACCCAATTCAAATTTATTAAATAAAAACCCCTATTTTTTATTGTACCATCTTTCTCTATTAATTAATTTAAACAATTTTTGTTTAAAAAATTCTTTTATTTACTTAATACTCTTTGAGATATTTAAGGAAAACTTGGTAACTTTTTCAATATTTAGCTTATGATATTTTGATAATTATTTGTCCAGAGGAAAAAGTGGTATAAAGGACTTTTTGACTTGATTTTGTCTTAAGAATATGCTGCAATAGCATCCTATTTTTTTAAATATTTTTAAACACTCCAAGAAGATGCATACACAAATATTTAAAAAAAATTGGAGTATATTATTGCAACAGCACATTTTTGAAATAAAATTAAGTTAAAAGTCCTCTGTACCACTTTTTTCTTTGGCAAACAATCATCAAGATATCACAAGCTAAATATATATTGAAGAAGTTTCCAAATTTTCCTTAAATATCTCAAAAAGTATTACATATTATATAAAAGTATTATATAGAAAGATACTACAATAAAAAATAGGGGTTTTCATTTAAAAAATTTGACTTAGGCCCTATTGGACTCAATACAGGCCCTGGATCCAAAATCCAATAAGATCGTCTATTGGCCCCTTCAAACCTTTCAACTTTTATCTGAAACACTTTTCTAATAAACCAAGCCGTCAATTGACACTTAACGAAAATTAACACAATAACATTTAAAAGACACCCAACGATAATGTGTTCATGGCGACACTGATTAAATCAACATAGAACATTAAAGGTTAACATCAAACCAACATCCAACGATGAGGATCAACCTACACTAAACATTGAAGCTTAATCCCCAACCTACACTTATCATTGAGAATAAACTCCCAATATACACTCATCATTGAGGATTAAACCCACAATTTACCTAAACCTGCTCAACACTCAATCTACACCTAAATTTAAGTGTTGACACTTAACTTTGATGACAAACACTAAACTTACGCCCGAGTGTTATCTCTCAATTTGGGTGTTAACCATCAAAGTTGAGTGTACTTTTTCATAAGGGTATATCTGTCCTTATCCAACGAGATATCTGTCCTTGTCAGATTGCAACGCCATGTACACTGCGTGTGTGTCACTGATATATATACATAGATTGCCGACCGCCTTTGTCGGTAGGACTCAAGAGCGGCCCCAAATGGACGGCCGCCATCTTACCCGGCAATTTGCCTCCGAGTGGGAAATTCAAATGAGTTTGACTGAAACTTACGTTTATGTAACGTTTTTGCATTAATTAAAAAAATTAGCATTATCGATGAAACAAATTATAAAATAGCCCAAATATTACAAGGTTTTGTTTAATAAGACAATAATTTTTTATTTAGATTTTTTTATTCAAAACAAAGATTCCTATTATATTTTGTAATTGCGATATTACAATCAACTTGTCGTGATTCGAGGTATTCCATTGTCATTCACCTATATTAGATTAATTTTAAAAAAATTACCTCAACGTTTAAACAATCAAAATTATGGTTTTACTATAAGATGATGTCATCACTTTGTGCAGCCTAAATTGTATTGTAGGGAGGGAGGGAGGAAGGGAGGAAGGGAGGGAGGAAAGAAAGGTGGGAAGGAGGGGAAGAGAGAAAGAGAATGGGAGGGAGGGAGGGAGAGAGATGGGGAGAGAGGGGGGAGGAGAGGGAGGGAAGGAGGAAGAGAGGGAGGGGGAGAGAGGGAGAGATGGAGAAAGGGGGGAGAGAGGGAGAGATGATGATGAATGTCGTTTATTAACTGCCGTAGCTACATCATAACATTACAAAAATATACATAATACAAATACAATTAACTACATACTATCATTAACATATCTAATTTTATTCTTACTACACATTTGCTTCTTTCTCTTTCGCTATAATATACCTTGTCAACTTCTTTCTAAAACTTTGAATTGTTTCTTCATTTTTTATTTCTAGTGGTAACGCATTATACATTTTCAACCCTTCATACAATAATATTTTTTGTTCCTCACTAGTCTTACATCTATCTATATCTATATTAACTATAAAATTATTATTTTTCGCTAGTTTGAAGCAAAGGCTACAATAGGAATAGGACCAATATACGAGCAATTAATCGATGTTATAACAATTTTAATTTGTATCTAGATTTATTAAATTGACGTTTCGT
This sequence comes from Temnothorax unifasciatus, assembly GCA_030770225.1. Taxonomy (NCBI): domain Eukaryota; kingdom Metazoa; phylum Arthropoda; class Insecta; order Hymenoptera; family Formicidae; genus Temnothorax; species Temnothorax unifasciatus. The sequence continues at coordinate 16,510 of JASTWK010002009.1, forward strand.
ACCGTACTCGGACTTTTTCAGAATTGTCAATTAAACGAGTAAATAACATAATTCAGTGTCAAAACAATTAATTCACGCATGTAGACGTGCCGCAATCACATAGTCAAAACTTAAAATTATGGAACGTTTTCTTCTCAGTCAGTCATGCTCCAATTAATTTTCGGTTTTAATGAACATATCATCGTTCCGTGGAGACCCATGCAAGTCCACAATTTTGATAGGTGCCATACATTTCTGGACCATCTTAGTGGCAACTGGATAAATGTATTTAAATGAGATGATGTAGATGTTCGTTTTCGCCAACCAACGAAAAATAGATCATGTACTCATCATTGACTGCATACTTGCGAATTGACTCTAGACATTCTTATTTATATATAATTTTACTTTTTACAATAGACTCACAGATATTTATCTTTATACAAATTTATTACTTATATACATTTTTACGTTTTAATTTTCGAATGCTCCCATGTAAGATGTGACTCCAGATGGCTTTGTTATTTACTATCGAGAAACGGCTTTTTGTAATTTTTCTCCTTTTAACATGTTAATTTTTCACTTTACGCGACTTTATGTAATTTGATAATTATAACGGCTGAAGAAGCACGTCACCCTGTGCGGTTGAAACGTTCCGTTATTTTTAAGTATGTTTATTAAATTAACTTGACATCTATGTTTTTGCTCGGTATTTAGTAGATTTCGGGTCTCCAATGGGCTCTCCTCTGGCACCTTCATCGGCTGACATTGTCATGGAGGATCTGGAGGAAGAGATCCTGAACATCTTGAGCACATTGGGCATCCGACCATCTTTTTATCGCCGTTATGTCGACGACATTATAATGGCGGTGCGGAGGGAGAATGTTCTTGACATATTTAATAGATTTAATAACTACCATGATAGAATCAAATTCACTATTGAATACGAAGAAAATAGAAGCATTAGTTTTTTGGACGTTAAATTGATTGTAAGGGATAACATGATTGTTACTGATTGGTTTCACAAAAAAACATTTTCGGGAAGATTTTTGTCGTTCTACTTCAGTCATCCCATACAACATAAACTTGGAACCATATACAGTTTAGTAGACAGAGCAATCAGGTTATCCCATCCGAATTTTTTTGAAAAAAACTTGTTTATTATTAATTATTTGCTTGAGAACGGTTACCCCATGGATTTAATTTTCACACATATCAATCTGAGATTAAAAAAACTTGTCAACCAATCATTAAACGACAGCACAGAAGTAACAGAAACACAACAAAAAAAGAATTTCATTGTTCTTCCATACATTAAATCAATTTCGGAATTAATCGCTTCGAAAGTTGACAAATCAAGCATAACCATGGGATACCGTATCTTGAATAAACTCAGTAACATCATTAGGGTCCAAAAAGACAAAAATTCGTTGTTTATGAACAATAACGTAATATACAGGATTGATTGCAATAATTGCGATGCATCGTACGTGGGCCAGACGAAAAGAAAGCTACAGACTAGAATTAGAGAACATAAATACAACACCAGAATGGATAAATCCAAGCATTCGGTGGTAACAAATCATATTTTAAGTTATAATCACACCTTTGACTGGGATAACACATGTATATTAGATCATGAACTGAATTATCACAAACGCATGATCTCTGAAATGATACATATCAAAGAACAAACAAATGGGATTAACTCTAACAAAGACACCGAACTATTGGACGAAGTTTATTTTGATGTCTTAAACGAACTTTCCACGGTTAGGTAAAATTGCAAACAATCCTCGTCCTCGTGTCAAGTTCATTCCTCTCTCAGTTCACGATGAGTCTTCGCACAGATCGGATGTGTTATACCGATACCATAGAAATATCGTATATCATGGTTCCCGTCGTCTCTGAACACTTATGTAAGTCTTGGCTTTGAATTTGATATTACATCATCTCATTTAAATACATTTATCCAGTTGCCACTAATTGTAAGATGGTCCAGAAATGTATGGCACCAATCAAAATTGTGGACTTGCATGGGTCTCCACGGAACGATGATATATTCATTAAGACCGAAAATTAATTGGAGCATGACTGACTGAGAAGAAAACGTTCCATAATTTTAAGTTTTGACTATGTGATTGCGGCACGTCTACATGCGTGAATTAATTGTTTTGACACTGAATTATGTTATTTACTCGTTTAATTGACAATTCTGAAGAAGTCCGAGTACGGTACGAAACGTCAATTTAATAAATCTAGATACAAGTTAAAATTGTTATAACATCGATTAATTGCTCGTATATTGGTCCTATTCCTATTATATCTATATTACCTACTTGTCTAGTGCTAACTCCTTCTTCGTGTTGCACTACTTCTATTTTTCTCCACAAATATTTTGGACACAAACCTTTCATAATTTTATACACAATTACACAGACATTATATTCTATTCTTTCCTTAATTGACATGAAATGCAACGTTTCCAACATATCAACAATTTTTACTTTTTTATTACACCTGAGAATAATTCTCATATCTTGAGTCTGTAATTTCTGCAAATGTTGCACATTCGTTTTACTAACGCCCACCAAAATTGATCCACAATAATCAAACAACGGAGCAATTATTGCTTTATATACCATACATCTCATATACGCTGATATATCCATACCAATTTTTCGCATAACGCCTAACCTTGCTCCTACTTTTCTACTTATATAATCCACATGCTTCGAGAAATTTAAGTTCTTATCAATTATTATTTCTAAATACTTAATTTCTGTCACTACTTCTAGCTCCTTACCTCTTATTGTTAGATTAACTTTTAAATTTTCCTCATTAACTTTCTTTCTAACTCCTCTTACTAACATAACCTTGGTTTTCTCTAGATTTACACATAACTTATTTAACTTTACCCATTTGTCAATTTTCTTCATTTGTTCATTTAACTTATTATTAACTTCCTCAATTGAATACCCTGTTGTGTATATTATTGCATCATCCCAAACAATCTTATTACACAATTATCACCCACAATCTTTACAATATCATATATATGTATTAAAAACAGTAACGGTCCCAAAACCGACCCCTGCGGAACCCCTAAATCTACGTTAATAGAAGCCGATCATTTCCCATTATACTTAACTCTTTGACTTCTATTTTCCAAATAACTTTTGACTTCCCACTTCAACACTACTCCATTTATTCCATACCTTTTTAATTTCTTAATCAAAACTTTCTTATCAACTACTTCAAAAGCTCTTTTTAAATCCAAAAACACTACACCTATTATTTTTCCTTCCCCTATATTTCTTTTCCATTCTGATAGAACCCATTGTAATGCAGTTTCACACGAATGTTTCATTCTAAAACCCGATTGACATTCTGTAAACAACTCATTTTTTCCAAAATATTCTATCAATTGTCTCTGTACCATTATTTCCAAGACCTTCTCATATACCGGCAATTTATTTGTAGGTCTAAATTCTTCAATTTTATTCGTTCCTCGTACCTTAGGTATTGAAACTACAATCGCTTCTTTCCATTCATTTGGAAACACTCCTACCTCCAATGATCTATTAAATACGTAACAGATTTTTTCTGCTGCTACTTCAACTACACTTTTCATTACCTCTACATTTATACCTTTTTCTGTACCTGCTTTATTTTCTAATTCCCGTACTATTTAATATAATTGTTTCTTTTCAATTTTTTCAAACACTTCCCAATTACTGTCATCATATCTTCCAATCTCTATATCATCTTCCACCTGATCTGTACTACTTAATATCCCAATACTATCGACAAAATAACTATTAAATATATCCGCCATTTCCTCTACTTTATAAATTATTCTATTTCCAAATTATATTTCTTTATATTCTATATCACTTCTTTTTCCTTTCATTATTTCCTTTAACACACTCCACATATTCTTAGGATTCTTCTTATTTTTATCAAGTTGTCCTTCTAAATAACCTCTTTTTGCCTTCCTATAAATATCAACAGTTTTATTCCTCAACTGTCTAAATACTTTCCAATCCTCCTCATTTTTACTTATACGAGCTACTTTATATGCCTCATCCCTTTGCTTTATCATCAATTGTATATCCTCACAAAACCAACTCTTTCCCTGCCATTTTTGTCTTAATACTATTGTCTTTAATGGTGCCATTAAATCAAGACATCTAATAATCTCTTTAACCATTGAATTTGCCAA
>JASTWK010002010.1:0-20700 GCA_030770225.1 Temnothorax unifasciatus
TCACCGGGGAATGACTCACCGGGGATGACTCCCGGGGGATGACTCACCGGGGGATGACTCACCCGCGTTCACAGTCGCGGTCACGTTCGCGGTCGCGGTCGCGCCGCGAGTCCGCGCGGGGGGTCCGCGTTCGCGCCGCGGGTCCGCGAGTCCCGCGGGGGGGTCCGCGGTCGCGCCGCGGGTCCGCGCGGGGGGTCCGCGTTTCGCGCCGCGGTCCGCGTTCCTTATCACTCAGTTCAAACTCGCTCATCATTATTATTGTTCTTTCTCTTCGAGCTGTTCGCTCGAATCTTCATTCATTTCGCGCAATGCAGCTCGTGCTCGTATAGCACGCAAGCGATAGTATTCCGGCCACAGTTCTTCCCGCACACATGGATTTCCATCGCCCTTCGCAGAGAGTACGTCATCAGATTCCAGCGAGCGTCCTCCTTCACCTTCTGATTGAAGCAATTCTCATTCCACAAGATCGGCGATGGAGTCGCTCTGTTTTGCAACAAGTCATCGGAATCGGAATCGGACGCATACATTATCGATTTTGGTTTCATTATTGTCTCCGGTGACAGTGTAAAGTGAAAAAAATGAAGTTTTACGTATATAGCTTTGTCACAATCGTAAAAATTCTTTCTTGCAGCAACAGTTAGATCACATTACATTATACTACGAGACTTCCTCGACGGGAGGAACAAAAAAATCACAAAGGCGACTAATTGCGTCACTAATCCATCAAAAAAAAAAAAATGTATCCGGACACGTTTAAGCACGCTCACGGCCCCGGCGAGACTGAATTCAATGCAAAACGGAGAAGTCGCCAGAGAAAAATATAATGGCGGTGTATAAAACTGATAGTCGCTTCCAGCGAAAAATAAGATAAAATACGTCTCGCGCTACAAAGGCGAGCGCCGACATCCGCTAGAAGTCCGGCTGCTTGAATTTACAAAACAAATATCGCGTACCGTAACATGGAAGCGAGGCGCCGATGCTCCGGCGGACGTTGCATATGTACGGCTCAAATGGAAATGCGCGCGAAGAAAATATAGTATGAATTATAATTTAAAAAAAAAACAATCTATCTACGCAGTACGTAAAAGACAAAGGAAGAAATGACGTCATCGGGACGATGATCGACCCGATAACGCGTCGAATCTGTGGGAACACGTTCGCCGTAAACAAATTTTTTCTGGGAAGAGGGGGTGTTATCGCGTAGACTAAACAATCTATCTACGCAGTACGCGAGACAAAGGAAAAGATTTTTCTAAAAATCAGTTGGAGCGAGAGAGAGAGAGCAAGGGTATATAACGAGGGATGAAGCGCGTCGAGCCGCAGTAGAGCAAGATTTGAGAGCTATACATCAATCAAAAAGTATCGCGGTTTATTTTATGGTTAAACACGGTATCAAGTGCAAGTGCTCTGTAAAAGAGAATCTTTTATCGCTCAGTCGCAAAGATGTTCGTCCTTGCTGTCGAGACCTTCGGACATTCGCGATTTTAGCGCCGAACAGCTGCAATTCGTGCCGAAAACCGTTTTGTTGCAAATGTGCGGCGATCACGTCTACTACGTGTGGGACAGGCTTCCGGAGCATATAAAGGCGGATCTGGAGGTTCAGACCTATCGTCGCTGTGACGAACATTGGAATCAACCGTGACAGGAAACGCACATCGACGGTCCCGCTCCGATGATTAAGGATTGCGGCGAATGTCAACGAAAACACCATTAGCTTTCGCGACGTGAACATTTTTCCTCTTTTTTCATAACATTGAACAGAAAAAAACGGTGCTTATATTTGTGCGAAAGTGATCAAACATGGATCAGTTCGAGGAAACAGAACGCGGTCTATTGGAACTGTCCGACCAAGTAGCTACCGTGGGTGAATTTTCACATGGGCGCTGCAATGCGCAGAATTCGTCGAGCAGCTCGAGACACGCTGTAGTGCCAAACGTTCGCGGCTCTCGATCGGGCAGAGACATTCGTTGGTTGCCAGAATCGCGCGACTCGAGGGTGCGAAGACGCGACTCGAAAGACAATTTATTCATAGCGGTGGCGATTATGCGAACGCCGGTAACAGTGGCGACACGCGCGCGGCAGAACTCGTATGGCGAGAAATCGATATCGCGTTCGAAACGCGGATAATGACCGGCGCGATAATTAATACGGACCATATAGAACCGCGACAGTTTCTGGAAGACGCCTGCAGCGTAGTGTGCAGGCGAGTGCGAGACATTTTAAAAACACATAACTGTGTTAAAGTGAACACCGCATTCAACGGGGAGTTTGTGGCGGGTGAGAAACGTGCCAATAAGAGTCTGTGTACAAATAACAAAGAACTCTGTCGTACATCGCACTTGCGCGAGTGGTACGAGCGGCACGTTATCGAGCCCACATTAGCGTCCCTCGGGGAGTTCCAGGAACGCGATAGCGGGTGAGCGTTGACGCGAATCCTCAATTTGACGGTGAACGTCAACAAATACAATCCTTTGCGCGCGGGATGTTACATCAATTTACCGCAAAAAATTAAAACGAAGAATGCGGTGATCAATGTGCTGTCTATGGACTACGCGTGTTTTGCGTGGTCAGTGGTGGCTGCTCTACATCCAGCCGAAAGACATTCAGAACGAGAATCCTCGTACCCGCATTATTCAACGATACTGAATTTACAAGACATTGAGTTTCCAATGACTTTGAAACAGATTAAAAAGTTCGAACGACTCAACGACGTGTCGATCAACGTGTACACCATCGAGGGAGAGAAGACGCCGAACGTTCTCCCGATACGACTCACCGACCTGAAAATGAACAAACACGTGAATCTATTGTACGTGCAGGACCCACGGGACAACAATGTAGGACATTTTTCGTGGATTAAACATCTATCCCGCCTCGTGAGCTCGCAATTGAGCAGGCATGATGGTCGGAAATACTTTTGCGATCGGTGAGTACCTATATTTCTGTTAATAAAATATTTTATTTTTTTAATATAAAAATTTACAAAAATGTGTTTTTTTGTAGATGTCTACATTATTTTAGTTCGAGCGACAATTTGCAGTCGCACACGGCAGACTGCCGTGAGATAAACGACTGCGCTATCAGACTGCCGAGCGAGGACAACAAGTGGCTGAACTTCAAAAACCACAGCAGGAAAGAGCGATTTCCCTTCGTGGTGTATGCCGATCTGGAGTGCGTGCTGAAGAAGACGGATGCGGATCCGACAACGTCCACATACACGTCTCAACATCATCGGGTATGTAGTATAGGATACTACGTACAGTGCTCGTACGACGACTCGTTATCGGCGTATCGATTTCGTCGCGATAATGACTGCGTCGCGTGGTTCGCCGAGGAACTAAGACGTTTAGCACACAACGTAAAAACTATCTTGTCCGAGAATGTTCGCATGACGGAATTAACGCGAGACGAATGGGAGATATTTCGCAGCGCGGCGCAATGTCACATTTGCGAAAAACCGTTCGAGCCAGACGACGTGCGAGTACGCGATCATTGTCACTTGACCGGTCGATACAGAGGTCCCGCGCATTCCAACTGTAATCTAAATTATACAGATTCACATTGCATTCCAATAATTTTTCATAATTTATCGGGCTATGACGCGCATTTTATTATCACGGAGATAGCTACAGCGTACGAAGGACGTGTAGACTTACTTCAGGTTAATGATTCGTCGACTCGCGGTACGCGCTCGGTTCTTAGACTGCCCGCCGTTCCTTGGAAGGGCGGACGTTTTATCGCCTCCGTGTTGCTGACTTAGCAGTCAGCGCTTTTGATTTTAGGATCGGAGGCCTAGCGATCGGAATGCGATCGGAATGACCATATATGGTCACAACCGCGGCTCGTGCTGGCCTTCGTGTCAGCGGTCCTCGTCGCTAGGGTCGAGTTTCTTACCGGCGGCGACTCGTAGTTGCTAAGTGCATTAATTAATATATAATACGTTGTGCGCTCACAACAATACGTACATACATTATATTACATATATTGCATACATTACGTTATATTCTGTAATGTCCCCACGGCAACGTATCGGTCAAATCCGGCACGATGTATCGCTTATCGTCGTATGGACTCAGAGCGATTTTCGTCTCGCAGATAGTGTACACTTCGTGCATTTTTGATACAGGACTGCCGTCGCGTCATTTCGATCTCATCGTTCAAACACCTCATGTAATCCTCGAACGTTATAGTACGCGCTACGACGTTGCTCTTCACACCTTTCGCTTTTTTACAATCTTTTTTACCATCCACTCGCAAGGCGTACATCTTCGCCCTGAGTCCGACGAATTCAGTCATGATCGCGCCGTTATTCTCGTCCTTCATCAAGCCCGGCACTTTTTTATTCACGAGTGGCATACCATAAGCGTTATCTACCGCGTAATCGCTCGTGTCGAATCTAGCGATATCGCGTTTCACGTTTTCGTACGCGTCGTCGCACTCGATATGATATATAAGGCTGTCCGTATCGGTATACATAATTCTGCACGAGTCGCGGTACAGGGGAGACATGTACTCGTGATGAAATTCGTACAAGCAGACTTTCGATACGTCGAGAATGCACATGCCGACGTAGATCGGTTTATCGAATTTAACCTCGAGTTTTCGCAGTTCGACGGCTATCAGATTTTCCGAAAACACGCTCCTGCTGTGGAAATTTGGTTTCGAGATCAGTGCCTCCGCGCCGTATCGTCCATCCCACTTTGTCAGTAATTTTACGTCGACGTGATTGCGTACATTCTCCATCGTTTTCCCGAAAACTGCGTTATTCATCAATTTATATAAATTTTTCTCAAAATCGTTCTTGGCCAGTGTTCTAAATTTCGTATTGAGCTCGATGTAAGTGCGGAACCACGCAGATTGAGCGAATTGCAATACGCGATGTATCTTTGTGACGCGAAGGCCGTGGCGCGTGCACTGCTGTAGGTTGCGGTAGTGTATGACGTAACGCTTCTTATCGTGCAGGGTGGCGAGAAGTTTAGCCTGGCGTTTGCCTGACGGTTTATCGCGCGTCGGACAGAACGGTAGGTCAGCGTGCGCGTCATGTTTATACTGCGGATACTCTAGGTCGACCTCGAGAATGTAACCCGTGGGCGAATCCAAAGCGATCGCGTTAAAGTCGAAATTTGACGCGTCTTCGACCCATCGAAACTCCACGTAGGGCAGTGGCTGACACATCGCCCAGCCGTACAAGTTATTTACATCGAAGTACATCAGATAGGACGAGGGTTTTGATGAATCGTACGACTGCATGTACTTGTTGTTGGCCTGCGCGTATCTGCCGGAACATTGACTCAGACCGCCGCGAATACCGCGTTCGATGAACATGACCATGTCAATGTCGGTCAACAGTTCGAAATTTACGCGAGTATGTTTCAACATAGCGTCCCACGTAAAGCCTGGTAAAGTGTAGTAGTACGCGGGATCGAGTCCGTAACTCGCGATACAACTGTCGCGGAAATTTTCAAAAACGTCGGCCAAAAACAAGACATCAGTTTTGAGATATAAATCGCTGTATTCGCGCAAGGTTTGAACGGAGAACCGCTGCCAGACGTTCGCGGCGTGCTCGTAATCGCTCTCGGATACGGTGTCACCGGTCAAGGAACTGTAAAACGATTCGCGCGGTGGTAAACATGTGTCCTCCAGCTTGTCCACACAATCCACGTATTCGTACGGAAAGATACCTTTTCGCGTCAATAATTCGAAATCGTCGTCGGATAACGTGGAAAATTTGGAACGTATAATTTTCAATTTATCCTTATCGAGGAAGGATGCTAATTTTGCGAGACTCGCGCTCAGAAATTTATACGAGTCGATAAACCGTAATTTTATATCGCTTCGCGAATCTGATCTTTCTGCGGTATCTTTAACGTGTTTCGTGAACGATATATATTTTTCTTTCGTGATTGGAAGTAAGTCTATACGTCCTTCGTACGCTGTAGCTATCTCCGTGATAATAAAATGCGCGTCATAGCCCGATAAATTATGAAAAATTATTGGAATGCAATGTGAATCTGTATAATTTAGATTACAGTTGGAATGCGCGGGACCTCTGTATCGACCGGTCAAGTGACAATGATCGCGTACTCGCACGTCGTCTGGCTCGAACGGTTTTTCGCAAATGTGACATTGCGCCGCGCTGCGAAATATCTCCCATTCGTCTCGCGTTAATTCCGTCATGCGAACATTCTCGGACAAGATAGTTTTTACGTTGTGTGCTAAACGTCTTAGTTCCTCGGCGAACCACGCGACGCAGTCATTATCGCGACGAAATCGATACGCCGATAACGAGTCGTCGTACGAGCACTGTACGTAGTATCCTATACTACATACCCGATGATGTTGAGACGTGTATGTGGACGTTGTCGGATCCGCATCCGTCTTCTTCAGCACGCACTCCAGATCGGCATACACCACGAAGGGAAATCGCTCTTTCCTGCTGTGGTTTTTGAAGTTCAGCCACTTGTTGTCCTCGCTCGGCAGTCTGATAGCGCAGTCGTTTATCTCACGGCAGTCTGCCGTGTGCGACTGCAAATTGTCGCTCGAACTAAAATAATGTAGACATCTACAAAAAAACACATTTTTGTAAATTTTTATATTAAAAAAATAAAATATTTTATTAACAGAAATATAGGTACTCACCGATCGCAAAAGTATTTCCGACCATCATGCCTGCTCAATTGCGAGCTCACGAGGCGGGATAGATGTTTAATCCACGAAAAATGTCCTACATTGTTGTCCCGTGGGTCCTGCACGTACAGTAGATTCACGTGTTTGTTCATTTTCAGGTCGGTGAGTCGTATCGGGAGAACGTTCGGCGTCTTCTCTCCCTCGATGGTGTACACGTTGATCGACACGTCGTTGAGTCGTTCGAACTTTTTAATCTGTTTCAAAGTCATTGGAAACTCAATGTCTTGTAAATTCAGTATCGTTGAATAATGCGGGTACGAGGATTCTCGTTCTGAATGTCTTTCGGCTGGATGTAGAGCAGCCACCACTGACCACGCAAAACACGCGTAGTCCATAGACAGCACATTGATCACCGCATTCTTCGTTTTAATTTTTTGCGGTAAATTGATGTAACATCCCGCGCGCAAAGGATTGTATTTGTTGACGTTCACCGTCAAATTGAGGATTCGCGTCAACGCTCACCCGCTATCGCGTTCCTGGAACTCCCCGAGGGACGCTAATGTGGGCTCGATAACGTGCCGCTCGTACCACTCGCGCAAGTGCGATGTACGACAGAGTTCTTTGTTATTTGTACACAGACTCTTATTGGCACGTTTCTCACCCGCCACAAACTCCCCGTTGAATGCGGTGTTCACTTTAACACAGTTATGTGTTTTTAAAATGTCTCGCACTCGCCTGCACACTACGCTGCAGGCGTCTTCCAGAAACTGTCGCGGTTCTATATGGTCCGTATTAATTATCGCGCCGGTCATTATCCGCGTTTCGAACGCGATATCGATTTCTCGCCATACGAGTTCTGCCGCGCGCGTGTCGCCACTGTTACCGGCGTTCGCATAATCGCCACCGCTATGAATAAATTGTCTTTCGAGTCGCGTCTTCGCATCCTCGAGTCGCGCGATTCTGGCAACCAACGAATGTCTCTGCCCGATCGAGAGCCGCGAACGTTTGGCACTACAGCGTGTCTCGAGCTGCTCGACGAATTCTGCGCATTGCAGCGCCCATGTGAAAAATTCACCCACGGTAGCTACTTGGTCGGACAGTTCCAATAGACCGCGTTCTGTTTCCTCGAACTGATCCATGTTTGATCACTTTCGCACAAATATAAGCACCGTTTTTTCTTGTTCAATGTTATGAAAAAAGTGGAAAAATGTTCACGTCGCGAAAGCTAATGGTGTTTTCGTTGACATTCGCCGCAATCCTTAATCATCGGAGCGGGACCGTCGATGTGCGTTTCCTGTCACGGTTGATTCCAATGTTCGTCACAGCGACGATAGGTCTGAACCTCCAGATCCGCCTTTATATGCTCCGGAAGCCTGTCCCACACGTAGTAGACGTGATCGCCGCACATTTGCAACAAAACGGTTTTCGGCACGAATTGCAGCTGTTCGGCGCTAAAATCGCGAATGTCCGAAGGTCTCGACAGCAAGGACGAACATCTTTGCGACTGAGCGATAAAAGATTCTCTTTTACAGAGCACTTGCACTTGATACCGTGTTTAACCATAAAATAAACCGCGATACTTTTTGATTGATGTATAGCTCTCAAATCTTGCTCTACTGCGGCTCGACGCGCTTCATCCCTCGTTATATACCCTTTGCTCTCTCTCTCTCGCTCCAACTGATTTTTAAAAAAATCTTTTCCTTTGTCTCGCGTACTGCGTAGATAGATTGTTTAGTCTACGCGATAACACCCCCTCTTCCCAGAAAAAATTTGTTTACGGCGAACGTGTTCCCACAGATTCGACGCGTTATCGGGTCGATCATCGTCCCGATGACGTCATTTCTTCCTTTGTCTTTTACGTACTGCGTAGATAGATTGTTTTTTTTAAATTATAATTCATACTATATTTTCTTCGCGCGCATTTCCATTCGAGCCGTACATATGCAACGTCCGCCGGAGCATCGGCGCCTCGCTTCCATGTTACGGTACGCGATATTTGTTTTGTAAATTCAAGCAGCCGGACTTCTAGCGGATGTCGGCGCTCGCCTTTGTAGCGCGAGACGTATTTTATCTTACTTTTCGCTGGAAGCGACTATCAGTTTTATACACCGCCATTATATTTTTCTCTGGCGACTTCTCCGTTCTGCATTGAATTCAGTCTCGCCGGGGCCGTGAGCGTGCTTAAACGTGTCCGGATACATTTTTTTTTTATGGATTAGTGACGCAATTAGTCGCCTTTGTGATTTTTTTGTTCCTCCCGTCGAGGAAGTCTCGTAGTATAATGTAATGTGATCTAACTGTTGCTGCAAGAGAGAATTTTTACGATTGTGACAAAGCTATATACGTAAAACTTTTCATTTTTTTTTCACTTTACACTGTCACCGGAGACAATAATGGAACCAAAATCGATAATGTATGCGTCCGATTCCGATTCCGATGACTCGCTGCAAAACAGAGCGACTCCATCTTGTGGAATGAGAATCGCTTTAATCAGGAGGTGAAGGAGGGCGCTCGCTGGAATCTGACGACGTACCCTCTGCGAAGGGCGATCGGAAATCCATGTGTGCGGGAAGAACTGTGGATACGAACAATAGCAGCTTTCGGTAGTATGTCGAAACGATATATGAGTGGAGTTTCGATGAAAATTCCAAAGAGATTTCGTTACATGAGCGCTGAAGACGAAGACGCGTTTTGCAATAAACTCTGGAATCGGTGGAATAGAGTTGACTTCGAAGTACCTAGGAACAGTGAAGGTGATTATGGCCGTATGGCCGGAATACTATCGCTTGCGTGCTATACAAGCACGAGCTGCATTGCGCGAAATGAACAAAGATTCGAGCGAACAGCTCGAAGAGAAAGAACAATAATAATGATGAGCGAGTTTGAACTGAGTGATAAGGAACGCGGACCGCGGCGCGAACGCGGACCCCTCGCGCGGACCCGCGGCGCGACTGCGGACCCCCCGCGCGGACTCGCAGCGCGACCGCGACCGCGAACGTGACCGCGACTGTGAACGCGGGTGAGTCATCCCCCGGTGAGTCATCCCCCGGTGAGTCATCCCCGGTGAGTCATCCCCCGGTGAGTCATCCCCGGTGAGTCATCCCCCGGTGAGTCATACACTTGGTATGCCAAGGTCACCCTCCCCCTCCCCCCTTCCCCGTGTAATCCAATACCCCTGTGTAATCCGATATCCTTGAAATCCGATACCCCACCCCTCCCCCTCCCCCTCACCCCCCCCCGCGTTATCCGATACCTCTGTGTAACCCGATACCCCCCCTCCCCCTCACCCCCCCCCGCGAAATCCGATACCCCTGTGTAACCCGATACCCCGCCCCTCCCCCCTCCTCCTCACCCCCCGCGTAATCCGATACCCCCCCCCCTCCCTCACCCCCCTCGGAGCTCCCGGGGAGGAACTGTCATAACAACATCTACTCGTCTCCTTAAAAGTAAAATTAAAATACGAGGATATAATTCTTTTTCTGAAAGAGCACGATAATTTTGTTAAGCACACTTATACAAAAACGTTTTTTTTTTTTAAGTGTAGCGCGCACGACTTGTGAGACACTGCCGTGTTATGTGAAGTTCGCTAGTGAGAGTTGCGTAGAGACGGAGACAAGAGAGGTGAGATATGTAAACGGGCAGAATAAATAATATGTTTTAAAAACGAGCTGCGTGTGTAATTAATTCGTCGTAGCAAGCTTGCTACAATTTTCAAAAGTGGGATCTCTCAAAGTCCTGTATAAAGAATTTTGCCGAGTGTTACATAATGTGTGTGCGAGGCTATACGGGAGTGACGGATATCGGTTCGAAGATCGCGGAAGAAGAGATAGGTTTTCCGTTGGAAGATTCTCGCATTGCTGTGTGCGTGCGAGTGTGATATACGTATTCGGGCAAGAGTTCTGTGTACGTGCGGAAGAAAGAAAAACGTACGAGCGTTCCGTGAAGAAGGATGGATCCTCACTCATTTACGGTGATTCAATTAAAAAATATTCTACAGCGGTATGGTTTGGCTACTTCGGGAAGAAAAACCGAGCTTGTCTTGCGAATGCAACAACATGATCCGATGGGTGCATGGATCGAGGAAGCGGCTAGAGCGGCTAGACAGGCTGACGTGGTGGCCAGGCAGGCTGATGTTGGTGAAGACGAAGATGACGCACAAGCGGATGATGTAGACGCTCAGGAACAAGAGGGGGCACAATCGTCGTCGGGAACGCAATCATTGTCAGGAAACGATTGGCGGCAAAGAGAAGCTGCATTAACGGTGAGAGAAAAAGCTCTTATGCAGAAGGAAATCGAGTTTTTGCGAAGGGAGAATGAGATGTTGCGGTCATCTCCTAGAAGTATTTCTTCGACAGTATCAAGAACCACTATGAGCATTAAAAACATTAGTGAACTGCTTAGCGAATACCATGGTTCCAGTGACGATTTTGAACGCTGGAAGGCTCAAGTTTATTTATTAAAAAATACTTATGAATTAACTTAGCTTTGTATGCGATCAAAATTATGGACCTTTCATCGCGTATAAAGCTGGGTCTAATCAACCAAATCTTAAAAAATTATACATGAAATAGGGGTAGAAAAGACTGAAAAATATAATAAAATTAGAAATAGATCAATATCTCCAAATTTGCGGAAGTTAGAGCAACCACGGACATTTCTAAAAAAATTCAAAATTTTTTTAAAAAGGAACCCCTTTACCGATCATTGCCAAATTCAATACCAACCTTCCTTGAATGATACTCTATCGATTAAAAAAACAGCCCGATATCTCAATATTTGCGGAAGTTAGAGCAACCACGGACATTAAATCTGCACATACACACACACAGACATTTTTTTTTAGGCGACCATTTTTTATTTCAACGTTTTACAACGATCTGAACATATTGGCAGAAAAATCTCAAAAACCAATCTCTTCGTTGGTTTCTTCTGCCCCTATTTCATATATAATTCTTTTAAATTTAGTTGACTAAACCCAACTTTATGCACAATCAAAGGTTCATATACGAAATTCACGAAAACAAAGCTTCCTTTATGAGGAAGCAAAAAATACTTATGAATTAGATGAGAATTCTGCCAAGATTTTGGTGGGGTCGAGACTTAAAGGAAAAGCACAGGAATGGTATTATTCCCTAGCTGATAATTCGATCTTGTTGGTGGACGAGCTTCTTGAGAAAATGGACGCCATGTTTAATCAACCACTGGGAGTGGACGACTGGAGCGGAGACGACAGTTTGAGGCCCGTAAATGGAAGAAGACTGAAACGTTTAGTGAGTACTGTCATGACAAGCTCATATTGGGAAATCGGGTACCTATCGCAGAAGATGAGATGGTAGATTACATCATCGAAGGAATCCCGTCAGAAGATTTACGAAATCAAGCCCAGATGCATTCTTTCGAGACTGTGCCAGCGCTATTAAAAGGATTCCGAAAAATTAAATTAACAATGTCCGAAACTATCACGCCTCGTCGCGAGTATGTTGGAACTCTCCCTCAATACATCAAACCTAAGCTAGGAGTTCCTAAAACAGACAAGGAAAGTCCGAGCAAATCGAGAATGTCGACGCGAGGAAGCAGCAAGTGTTACAATTGTCAGGAAGTGGGCCATCTCGCCAAGAATTGTACTGCTAAGAAGGAAGACCACATTGATTCTAAGGAAACGACGCCAAAGGGAAGAACGACAGAACGCCAGGTTGGACTAATCGTTGATGACGGAAAGGAATTAGCTGAGGAGGAAACGAACTTGGACGATGAATCGGCCGAACATGAGGAAATTCACTTGGTGGATTTGCAGAGCGAACTCAGGGATGAGTTTAAAAAAGGTGTGGATTTGAGTGTAAAGAGAGGTAACAACATTTCTTGTATTGCCAGGATAGATACCGGATGTCCCATAACGTTAATTAGAAAAGATTTAGTGAATAATGTAGTAGTAAAAATTCCGAATGCTAGTTGGAACAGATGTCGAGGAATTAATAATTCTAAATTAAATATAACGGGTCTTATTAAAGGTAGTATCACTATAGACGGTACGAGCAAACCTGTTATTGTTGGAGTGGTACCAAATAATACAATGTCAGTTCCTTTATTGATTGGTAGAGATACGCTGAAATCTTTCGGATATAAATTAATCAGAGATTTAGAATATGATAAGGCGGTTAAAGAAATATTGAATATCGATTTTGAACAGCCTAAAGGAGCTCCTTTGTTGATATTAATCCGAATTTGACGCCAAAATATCGCGAACGTTTTTTAAATATTTTCTCTAATTGTTATTTGAAACCGAAACGTCCGGAGATACCAAATGTGCAAATAGAAGCTGTTTTAACCTTCAAAGATAGTAAACCGATTCAATTTAGGCCGCGAAGATTAAGTTATAGTGAGAAAGAAAAGGTACGCGAAATAATAGATGATTTGTTGAAAAGAAAAATTATTCGACCAAGTACATCTGAGTACGCATCTCCTATTGTCTTGACCCGAAAAAAAAATGGTCAGATAAGAATGTGTGTAGATTATCGTGCTGTAAATAAAGTAATGGCGAACGAAAATTTTTCTCTTCCTCTTATTGAGGATCAGCTTGACGCTTTGCGAGGGAAAAAGTGGTTTACTAAGCTAGATTTAAAAGATGGATTCTATCATATTCCAATGTCACCGGAGTCTATTAAATATACGTCATTTGTAACTCCTTTTGGCCAATTTGAGTTTGTTCGTTTGCCGTTTGGCTTGAAAATCGGACCGCAAGTGTTTCAAAGATCTATTATTAAAATTCTAGAGAAATATATTAAAGAAGGAACGGTTGTTGTCTGTATCGATGATATATTAATTGTTACGGATTCACTAGAATCACACTTAGATATTCTTGAAAAGATCTTTCAAACACTAGTTGAAAAGAAGCTCGAATTTAGAAAAATGCTCCTTTTTGTGTACTGAAGTTGAGTACTTGGGTTATAACATAACCAAAAACGGCATAAAGCCTACGGATGGAGGCATTAAAGCTGTTCAAAATTTTCCGGAGCCGAAAACTACAAAGGAAGTGCAGTCGTTTATTGGTTTAACTTCATATTTTAGAAAATTCATTAAAGGATTTGCTTTATTAGCTCAACCTTTGTATAATCTTCTTAAGAAAGATACAATATTTGAATTCGGTGATAAAGAACGTAACGCTTTTGAAACTCTTAAAAAGAAATTAATAGAATCACCTATTTTAGCTATATATGATCCAAAAGCATATACGGAGCTCCATTGCGACGCTAGTTCACAGGGGGGTTTGGAGCAGTTTTAATGCAAAAGCGTGGTGATAGAATGCATCCTGTTTTCTATTTTAGTGAACGCACAACTGAAGCTGAAGCTAAGTAGCATAGTTTTGAGCTCGAAACACTAGCGATTGTTTATGCACTACGTAGGTTTAGAATTTATCTACAAGGTATATCCTTTGTAATTATTTCTGATTGTAGCGCCGTTACACAAACGCTAGAGAAACGAGATATTAATACGCGAATTGCTAGATGGAGTTTAGAATTGCAAAATTATGATTTCAGGATTATGCACCGATCAAGTTCCCGAATGGCGCATGTAGATGCTTTGAGCAGATCTTTTGGTGTTCTTGTCATTGAGGATAACCCTTTTGAGTGGAATCTTATTGTACTACAAAGTAAAGATCCCAGAATTAAAGAAATAATTGATAAACTTGAAATAATGGAGGACCCGCAATATGAATTAAGGAACGGACTAGTTTACAAAAAGCATGGTGAAAATCTGTTATTTTAATTCCACGACAAATGGAGAAAAAAGTTTTGTTTAGATATCATAATGAAATGGGTCACTGTGGAGTCGGTAAAATGATAGATATTATTCGACGTACATATTGGTTTCCACAAATCCGAGAAAAATGTGAAAATCACGTAAAAAACTGTCTTAAATGCATATCTTTTTCACCACCCTCAGGGAAAATAGAAGGTTATCTAAATCCTATTCCAAAAGGTAATATCCCTTTTGAGACAATTCACATTGATCATTATGGCCCGGTTGATAAACATGTTTCTCTTAAAAAGTACATCTTTTTAATAGTAGATGCCTTCTCGAAATATATCAAACTGTATCCAACAAAAACTACAAACTCTTGTGAAGCCATAACAATGTTTAAAACAATTCTTCCATAATTACAATAAACCAATTAACATAATATCAGATAGAGGCACAGCATTTACATCACAAGAGTTTGAAGATTTTCTTCGCGATCAAAGTGTTAATCACATTAAAATAGCTACGGGATCTCCACAAGCGAATGGGCAAGTTGAACGAATGAATCGAATTATAGCACCTAGTATCGCTAAATTAGCAGAAAATAAAGAAGGCAAACAATGGTATAAAGTCCTTCATAAAGTAGAATATGCTATTAATAATACGGTTAATAGATCCACGGGGAAAAGTCCAAGTCAAATAGTTTTTGGATTTGATCAACGTGGTGATTACGAGGATAACTTAAAAAGTTTCCTCGAGAAAACTATTAATTTGTCAGAACGGAATCTAAAAGATATTCGCGAACAAGCTGTTACAGGTATTAACCGTTCGCTACAGCAGCAAAAGAAAGCGTATGATAGTAAACATAAAGCTCCTAAAAAGTATGTAAAAGGCGATTTGGTTATGCTAAAGAATTTCGATAGTACGCCCGGAGTAAGTAAAAAGATGATTCCACAGTTCCGTGGTCCATATGAGATAGCTAAAGTTTTGAGAAATAATCGATATATTATTACGGATCCTCCAGGATTTCAAAACACGCAAAAAATGTATACGGGTACATGGGACGTTAGTAATATTCGTCCTTGGATAACTTCAAAAGATCTGGCTCCGGATTAGTTAATAAATAGGTTATATTATAAGTTATTACTTCAATTATCAATTCTATGTATTAGTTAGCAAATTTATTTAAAATGTAAAACTCGATTGCGTGTCTTCTAAGGTTGTAATGTTTTAATTTGCGATGCGTTTTCATTTTGTATTTAATTAAACTTTTAATTGTATACTTATACAAGGTCATAACATAATTAAGATCACATTTAATGTCATGAATTGGTCCAAATTGTAGCTGTGGTTTGGGGACCAAACCCAGTCAGTCTGGCCGAATTGTAGCGCGCACGACTAGTGAGACACTGCCGTGTTATGTGAAGTTCGCTAGTGAGAGTTGCGTAGAGACGGAGACAAGAAAGGTGAGATATGTAAACGGGCAGAATAAATAATATGTTTTAAAAACGAGCTGCGTGTGTAATTAATTCGTCGTAGCAAGCTTGCTACATAAGGGACAGTAAAATATATGATTAAATATTGTATTTTCACGATTTTATATTTGTTTTTCTTATTCTTTTATCACTATCCTTTATTTACTTAAAATGTATTTTATTTCTATTTTTATTCAAAAGCTTCTACATTGAATATAACCTTGATAGGTTCGAATTCCCGCTTTTGGTCATCGGGGCGGGCTTAACCTCGCAATCAATGTTGGCTCGCAATTGTGCTACAGTTTATGCAGGCCACTAGCAGTCCATACTTATATAGTCAAAGGGGTGCTCCTAATACTTATAAGATAACCTCTACTCGAGTGACAATTGTTGCTGAAGTATAAAGGTTATTGTAATAAAAAGGAGAAATACTATGTTAAAGTTAAGGGAAGGGGTATACGAAATTATAAGAGTGTGCTGACGGTGATCGCATGCCCATGGGCGCATACTGGCTGCGCTGGAAATGTTGGGTATAAGCGGATTTGCGATGATTGATAATAAGTTTCTCCATTATATTTGTATTTCAGAAACGTTAAATAAAGTTTCAAATTGCAATACTGATGTATTTTGTATTTTATTAACGATTTCTCGGGGTATCTCATATTAGGAGCATACTTTTTCGATTTTGTATAAAGCTTATTTTTTCTAATTTTTCACATTTTTCTAATTTAAAAAAAATAATATTTAAATTAGATTTTACATTTCAGCATCTTAAAGCTTATTAAGTTCCCTTTAAAATAATCTACATTTTTCAATTCTGTCCATAGACTTCCGGCAATCACACAAAATAGATGTAACAGTTCATAATAGGGAACTTTCCTCTACTTGTGTAATTATTCATCCGTCTTTTTCAAAAACTAAAACAACATAAAATTATTGTATCTCTACAGGGTAACAGTAGTTTATACATTTTCTTTCAAATGTGCTTGGTTTATGTTTATTTCATGTTTTTAATTTGTTGAGTGCTAAAAAGCACGATCGCGCTTCTCGTAAGACAAATGAAAAGTGTCATAAGCACGATAACATTTATTAAAACTTGATGTACTTAAATACTCTTGTATGTCAGTAAGCTTCCCAATTCTGATGCAATTATTGTCTAATTCTTCATTGCTAGAAAAACTTTTCTGACACTTATCAAAATTATTGAAAAGAAAGCCGGCATTCAAGAGGTTAAATATTATTTCAACTTTAATAAACTAAAGTGAGTGAGTGAGCGATAGTGCGTGCGTGCGTGCGTGCGTGTGTGTGCGCGTGCGTGTGTGAGCGCGTGCGTGTCGCGTGCGCGTGCGTGTGCGTGTGATTTCATCATGTGTAGCGGTCAGCTGATCCCTACAGTTAAAAATAATTGGTAAGCGTAACTCTGCTCTATGAGAAATCTAAAATATCATATTTTTATCGCTTACCTTATTATTTCTTGATGTCTTCTGATACATGATATTACATGAATTTCATTAGTAGCATGCTGTATTTCTGAAGCTAATATCTCAAGTTTAGCTGAAGAATAAAATAACATAACGGTAATCATGACATCTACACCAAAACAGAATACAGTATGTGCAATTGCAATATTTGCATAACGTAGAGAATAAATTTTTGAAATGATGATTTTGTTGAAAACGGATACCACATGTCTATGGGAAATTCCAAATGTAAAAATAGAGGAGCGCAAATAACAGTGATTCCTGCTACTACAAAGGAAGTCGCAACAGTTGAAATAAACATGACGTAGCGATTCATGTATTTCTGCAGAATAACTTTTTCGTAACTCTTTGAGACTTTTGCAAACTTCTCGATGCTAATCACCAGATTCTAAAACATATTTAGATAGTTTAAACACATGATACACAAATTGAAATAAAACATGAAATAAATATGATTTAATAAAGTAAAATTTTAGAATAGAGGATTCAATTCTAATAATTCTGGCTTTGATAACAAATATTTTAAGTTTTAAAAGATTTTTAGCCACCGCATTGTTTATTAAAAATTATTATTAAATTTTATAAAAAAACATATGCTAAATACATAAAAAATGTTTAAAACTATATGCATTATATTAAACAAAAACTTAACTGCTCAGATTTTAATAATTGAGATAGATAAATAAAATTGATATAAATTTATGGTAAATATGCATAAAAAGACCGCACTCGCCCATGACCTTGACCTTGACATATGTTGTCAAAGTCACCCTCCTGAGTGACCTTCAGAAGTTTTTAGCCGGCGGTCATTGTTCATTAAAAAGTTATTAACAAAAAAAGGTTCAAAAATATAGCAGCTATTTTGAAAGGTATAAACGACTAATATTACGTTTTTTTTTAAAGCAGAGAATACTTTATTTCGCGAGAAAGTCGCTGCTTTACCAAAACACAACATTTAAAGCAGTAAATTGTTGATAAATTAAAGTCTTTTTGTTAATGCAGTGAATACTTATTTCGCGAGAAAGTCGCTGCTTTACCAAAACACAACATTTAAAGCACTAAATTGTTGATAAATTGAAGTTTTTTTGTTACAGCAGAGAATACTTACATAGGTTAGTTGACGCGCTTTAACAGTATATATGTGTTTAAAGCGCGTCAACTAACCTATGTAAGTATTCTCTGCTTTAACAAAAAACTTCAATTTATCAACAATTTACTGCTTTAAATGTTGTGTTTTGGTAAAGCAGCGACTTTCTCGCGAAATAAAGTATTCACTGCATTAACAAAAAGACTTTAATTTATCAACAATTTACTGCTTTAAATGTTGTGTTTTGGTAAAGCAGCGACTTTCTCGCAAAATAAAGTATTCTCTGCTTTAAAAAAAAAAAAACGTAATATTAGTCGTTTATGCTTTCCAATACTCAAAATAGCTGCTATATTTTCCAAACTTTTTTTGTTAATAACTTTTTAACGAATAACGACCGCCGGCTAAAAACTTGTGAAGGTCACTCAGGAGGGTGACCTTGACAACATATGTCAAGGTCAAGGTCATTGGCGAGTGCGGTCTTTTTATGCATATTCACCAAATTTATTTTAATTAGGCAAGTAGTTTCGGAGATATTACATATGTTTAATTAATAAAATCTTATTTTGTTTTTCTGTGACTGTTTTGTGAGTTCAAGCAAATTCTAACAAGTTATATAAATGAACTTAACCCCTAATGCGCAAATTTTTCATAACATTTTGTGAGTACTTTTAAAATGAATAATGATCTTTTAGGCTTCTCAACTAGAAAGAAGAAATAGGAGGACTAAAAAAGGCTCTTTACAGATGTGCAAAATTCAGTGTTTTCAGTTCGAACTTCATAAGAAAGAGTATACAGAGCATTATAAAGTCAACTTTGTAACGTAAGGTGTATTAATTCGATGGGTTATAGAATTCTGACTTTAATAATTTACTTCAATAATTATTAAACACCCAACGGTCAATGAGTCAGAATTCTATGACTCATCGAAGTAATGTACCTTACTGTACATGCGTACCAAAAGTTCCAGAATGGCCAATTATCTCAGAAAGTATTGGTTTATTTAAAAAATGTTTTAGATAAAAGTTAGAGGGTTCAAAGGAGACCAATCGATTTATTAGATTTTGGGTCCAAGCCCGTGTTGGGCCCAGTAGTGTCTAAGTTAAATGTTTTAAGTAGAAATCTTCATTTTTTTATTGCTTCCTCATAGAGGAAGCTTTTTTTTCATAAACTTGTATATGACCTTTGATCGCATATAAAGCTAGGTCTAATCAATCCAAATTTTAAAAAATTATATATGAAATAGGGGTAGAAAAGACCAAAAAAAATTTTTTTTTAGTTTTTGATTCAATGGTGTTCAGAATGCGCGCGCGCGCGCGCGCGCGTGCGTGCGTGCGTGCGTGCGTGCAAAATTTACCGAAATTTTCTATAACTCCAGAACTGATTAACCAAATTTTAAAGAATTATATATGAATAGGAGTAGAAGAAATTGAGAATATATAAATTAGAAAAATCCGATTTTTATCTAAAAAAAAACTACATGATTACTCTAATTTCCGCAAATTTTGAGATATCGAGCTTAATTTTTTTTTATGAATAGGAATATCATTAAAGGTAGGTTGGTGTTGACTTTGGCAATAAATCGGTGAAGAAGTACCCGATTTTTGCCTAAAAAGTGTACACATTATACATGTAATCTTATATATAGAGTATCATTAAAGAAGGTTGTTTTAAATTTGGCGAAGATTGGTGAAAGGATCACCAATTTCTGCCTAAAAAATGTATAAAGTAGACCGAGGCAAATCGAATTACTAATTAGCACGATAAAACAGCTCGTTTGAAAAAAAAACACTAATGAAAACTGTCTTAAAACCTTATATTGATCCGATTCGCCTCGGTCTACCCTAAGTTATTTGATGGATAGAGTATCATTAAAGGAAGATTGTTATTGTTAGCGAGGATCGGTGAAGGGATTACGATTTCTGCTTAAAAAGTATATAAGATGTAGGTACATGTAATTTTATATAGAGTATCATTAAAGGAATGTTGTTTTGAATTTTGCGAGAATCAGTAAAAAGGTTACCGATTTTTGCTTTAAAACTGTGTAAGTATTTGATGAATAGAATATCATTTAAAGAAGGTATTGAATTTGGCAAGAATCGGTGAAAGAGTTACCGATTTCAAAAAATTACATGTATAAGTTATACATGTAATTTTATACAGAGTATCATTAAAAGAAGTGATAACGATGACGATTGTAAGCGAGCGAATGAGACGAAGAGACGGAGCGTTATAGTGAGTAATGGCGACAGCCAATGAGCGAGCGAGAGAGTAAGCCAGATGGCGCTAGTGCGTA
>JASTWK010002011.1:0-20694 GCA_030770225.1 Temnothorax unifasciatus
GGCCCTTAATACTGTGAATTACTTTCCTTGTTCTTGATACTCTTTTTGCATCGCAGTGTTTTACTTGCATTCATTGTAACTATGTAGACCAAACATTTATCAAAACTTTTTTGTTTGAAATTTTTTAGGAATAAAGAGAACCTTTCAAGAATCATTAAGAACCAAGAAGAAATAAAAGCCAAATTAAGAAATCATGACGCAATGCTGGAGAATATTCTGATACATGTAGAAATGATGATTCTGAGCAGTTACGAAGCCACAAGGAGGCCAGATATCTTCCTTTACCTGATGTTTGAAGCCTTCTTGAAGTTGAGTCTTTCCTAGAGAAAAAGATAAATTTTCTTTCACTGTATTTTTTTTATTTTTTGTTATTGTTTTATTCATTTCTATGGTCTGTATCTAATATTGAACATGTTCATACATTGCAGGTAAAATATCTTTCAATAAAGTGTTACACCTCTAATTCATGTGAAGAAATGACAAGAATATATGCCGTTACATATTTTCTAAAGATTTGAAGAAAAAGTTTTAACTGGCGTGGGACCTCCATGAAGAGTGGGCTTAAGACGACAAAAACTGGTCACTCATATCGGGTGCGTACTTATGAACTGTGCTCTAAACGATCAATTCTGTAAAGTTCGTCGTGGCTATTAATTCAGATTTATTTCCTGTTTGTATTCAGATGCTGTCTCTTGAAGTACAAGTCATCAGGATTGCCCTTGGTAACAAAAACGGTTAGCACATGGCTGAGGAACAACATTACCTCAAAGGAGAAAAATAGAGAACAGAATGAAGAAGAAAATGACGATGAATGCAGTGATTGATTTTGCTGATTTTAAAGTTACACAGATTGGTATTTTTTAATTGAAAAGTTTATTTTTTTTTTAACAAGTTATGTTTGTTATTCCAATTTATTTTAATTTGACTGATATTGTTTTAAAGCTGGTGGCTTTTGTGATAGTTTGTGATAGGCTTTTGTGATAGACTAGCAGCAATAAGTGGTCTGTTTAAAAAATAATGAAACTGATTTTTTTTTTCAACAACTGGTAACACTGTAAAAACGAGACTGCAGTAGATCGAGAGCTACATTTATACTCTACCTTCATTTAAATTTCAATTTGATAACACTAACACATGTGATTCTACAGTCACCTGTATAACTGTATGTTTGAGTGATGCGTCACGAAAATGGAATACAAGAAAATCGAACAGCTTATGTAAAGTTTGACGCAGCAAATTCTGTGTCAAATTTCAAGATAACGTGACAGAGAAACATTTAAAAAGTTGACAGTAAAAATGATTGGTGATCAATTAAATTAAATTTGAATCACCAAATTGTTCATGTCATTGATGGTCCAGAACGGATTAATTTTCACAATTTTACCGTCATCTAAAATGCCTTGTGCCCAGTATAGAACTTGATCTCTGTAAGTCTGTTTCAATTTCTTAAATGTTTTCATCACATTGTCCTGGAGTTTGGCACAGAATATGATTGCATAACGATGCTCAATTTTCTTGTGTTCCATTTTCGTGACACGTCACCCAAACATACAGTTATACAAATGATTGTAGAATCACATGTATTGATGTATCAAATTGAAATTTTAACGAAGGTAGAGTATGAATGTAGCTTCCGATCTACTTGCAGTCTCGTTTTTATAGTTACCAGTTGTTGAGAAAAAAATTCAGTCTTATTACTTTTAAACAGACCACGTATACACATATTAGCTAGTTTTAATATTAATAGTTTTGGACTAAAAGTATACCTATACTTGTGATTAAATGAATAAGAGTAGGTCTCTTTTTCTTATTGGTAGCAGATAGCCTTTTACAAAGTGATAATTTTTTTCGAACAAAGATAAGTTCTAAGATTTGTTATAAGCTACGTATATCATAGTAACCATAATTTTCAGCTATAATTGTCTATTTAATCATTAACAATTATGTACAGCTCTGTTAGCACAAAATTTTTTTAGTATGAAAAATTTCATTTCAGTTTTTAAGTTTTTTATATGAATTAATTTTATACAAATTGAATTTTAAATAATAAATGATTTCACTAACTATCTTTGTTTTTATTTCCTGTTTAAGCATCAACGTATAGATACACGTGTAAACCCTTAGATCTCCTATAGGGTAAGCAAGCTAGTAGAGTTTGGTTGTCCACAGTGAACTCGGTACTATAATGGAATGCTCACTGCAATGTTTAGGAAGCTTTCTCTAGCCTAAACAGAGAAAGAAACGGACACTGACCCAACCTATTTCTTTTTTCTTCGTCCCCAACTTCTAAACATTGCAGTGAGCATTCCATTATAGTACAGAGTTCACTGATTGTCTGATTGAGCCTACTCGATCAATGAGCGTAGGTGCTTTTTGATATGCGCTGCCATAACGTGCATTAAATGCGTATTTAATGCGCGACAAATATGCGCTGCCATAATGTGCATTAAATGCGCATATAATGCGGGACAAATATGCGCTTTAAATGTGCATTTACAACCCGCATTTAATGCAAAGTTTAATGTACATTCAAAGCGCATTATATGCGCATTGGCGCTCCTTGGGTTGTTAATTCCGGTCATACTCAAGAACGTATGGCAAAGATATCGAAATATAGTTACATATGTAGCCTACATTTTACAGAAAACTGCATCGAGAAAACTGGATTTTCATGTCGGTTGAAATCAAACTCTGTGCCAACAATATTTCCAAATGCACCGAAAGAAAGGTATGTACTAATGTCAGTATATGATTAAATTTGTTGGAATATTTTGGGTCACTTTTTCCGTGTTAATCTCTAACTGACAGTTAACTTTCAAAATAGCCAATTTCTATTGACTATTCTGCAAAGTCAGTTAGAGGTTAACAGACGTGTGAGAATAGTGACCCTTTGTCTCTTATTTCTTTATATATTATTTGTACATTTTAAATGTTATTGTTCTTAGTACGGCTGATCTAGAGAATACTGAACCATCTAATATGCCATCCGTAATATTTGAAAGTATTAGTCAACGTGAAGAGGAAATTTATGAAACTCCCTCAAAAAAGCGATGTGCTATGCAGGTGATATAAAAACAGCAGAAATGAAAAATATGTCACCGAGGACGTTAATTAAAGCGATGGAAATATTAAAGAGGTCATGCAACAAGGACAAAGTAATTAATCGATTAAAAGTACAATATCGCAAAAGAAAAGAATTGACAGCTTACAGACCTTATTGTGTGAACTTCGTACAAAGGGTCTCCTTTCTGCGACTTCATCAGACATTGTACAGGTATTGAAAAGTCTTCTTTCTTTTCTTGGGATTTATATGGCTCCACTTTCTTGTAGGGCGTGACACTGCCAAGAATCTTCGTGAGGTATAGGAATTGATGCGATTCAACTACTCTTCAAACTCGAAAATGTATATGTGTAATGTGCGTAATTGTGTGTGTGTATGTCTACGGTGTTGGGAACTTGGAACAATTCGTAGGTGCATGGACACAAGGAACTGCGCGGATCAATTCCCCCTGCGGCCAGGGTATTGAAAAGTGGAAGCACAAAATATTTCTATAAAGCCAGAAAAATTTGATTATGAAAATAAACATCTGATTACGTGTGTAAGATGTATCATTACATTTAATTGTACATTTTAATTTACAAAACTGATCGGAAACGTCTGCCCTATAGCAATTGACATTAAGTTATAGCTTATAAGTTACGCACCAATAACCATAATTTGGGCAATTGTGAGTGCAATTACCCAAATTGTAATCCTACTTTATTGGTTTCATCATCGAGAGCTATAAATTTATTATTTTCATATTCAATTTACAAAGTTATTTGTGAGTATTTGTGAGTAATTGTGTTAAATAATTGTCAATGCCTTACAAAAATTGAAAATAAATGTTTTATGTAATTGTACACTAGTCATAGTAACTGTAATCATAAATTTAATTATAAAATAATATTAATTAAAAAATAAAATTGTAACATTAATTATAATATAGTACAAATAATACAAATAATTATTGTACAGTTACATATATTCTTTAAGTTATACAATAAATGTTTATGAATATTCAGCTGCATATTGTGGATATTTATTATTTTGTTTTATAATATTCAATAGGCCGTTGCAGATGACTCTTCAATAATGAGACAAATAGAACAAGGAAAGATTAAAGGAAAGTATCCACCTCAGTTAAGAGCATTTGCTTTAACCGTAAACTTTTATAGTCCCAAAGCTTACAATTACATTCGTCAAGTTTTTCGAAATAAACTACCGGCTCCGTCAACAATTCGAACATGGTACGGTTGTACTAAAGTTTAACTAAAGGATTACCTGGTTTCACCGAAGAAGCTGTGGAAATATTAAAAAGAAAATGTGAAGCTGCTGGCAATAAAAAATTATTTGCTTGCTTAACAATGGATGAGATGGCTATTCGACAGCAAGTCGAGTGGAATCGTACCGAAAAAAGATTTATCGGATATGTCGATTATGGGATCGTTGTAGAAGAACCGGAAGATTTACCTATAGCTAAAGAAGCATTGGTATACCTCATAACTTGCTTTAATGAGCGGTGGAAGATACCTGTGGCCTACTTTTTTTTGGCTGGGTTAACAGCTGAAGAGCGAACCGAAATTACGAAGAAGGTTTTAGAATTTGTAGCACAATCTGGAGTTAAAATTATTGCACTTACCTTTGATGGACTTCCAGCAAACATCTCTATGTGCAAACAATTAGAAGCAGACGTCCTTAATAACAAAGCCTTCTTTAAACATCCAACAGAAGGAGACGATATTTTAATATTTCTAGATGCTGCGCACATGCTAAAATTAATAAGAAATACATTTGGATCAAAGCGCATATTGTATGATGCATACAATAATGAAATTAATTATAAATTTATTGAGAAGTTAGTACAATTGCAGAATGCAGGGTGTTTTCATTTGTAACGGCCTGACTTTATCGAACGCGGACGGGATTTCTGGATCAGGGGTTCGATAATAGGCCCAAAGACAATACTCAATTCGCAATATACAGATATCGTTTATTATATTCTCTCGCGATGCGGTGGTACATACAGACTCGGTACAGCAGTTCGTGGATCGCGGTATAATGTGGATCGCGGTATAATACAACGGTACGAACGGGCTAATGTAAGAACGGAACGCGGTACAGAGACGGGATCGCGGTATAATACAATGTGGCTCGCGGTATAATACAACGGTACGAACGGAATAGTGCAACGGTAAGAACGGAACGCGGTACAGAGACGGGATCGCGGTATAATACAATGTGGCTCGCGGTATAATACAACGGTACGAACGGAATAATGCAATGATAGGAACGGGCCGCGGTGCAGAGACGGAATCGCGGTATAATACAAGGTGGATCGCGGTATGCTACATCGTGGCTCGCGGTCTACTACAACGGTAATCTCGTCGCCGGCGTATGCAACGGTCGCGGGTGCATGTGCACCTCGTACAGGCGGGGCGCGCGGTTGTTCAGGATGGCGGTGTCCCGGCGTTACGGTCGTGAGAACCCTCTCTGCGGGGCTGAGCACGCTCGACCGCGTTTTGGCCGTAATCGTCGGGACGGAGGAGGGTGTTCGGGGACACTTGAGAACACTCACTCGAGACCCACACTCTGGACCTCGGTTTGCGTGTCGCCCTAGGAGTTCCGGATAGGTTTTCGTCGGAAAGTCGGAGCGAAAAGGTCCCGTCTCGTCGAGCGCTTCGGTTTATATACGCCGCTCGGTGCGGCGTGCTCGGCGGGAAGGGAGGCCGATCGTCAGGCGCGCCGCGCGGCGGCGGGAGCGGCGCGATCCGTGCTCCCCCCGTCGGCGCTCGTTGGCGTCGCGCGGGAAGGCACCGGTGCGGCGGTTTCCCGCGCACACGGTGCGTTTCGAATGTTTAAAAAAGGTGGGCGCACCGCGCCCTGTCCTCGCCCGACGGAAGGTCGGGCGGCATCCGGCGGATGGTAGCCGGGAACGATGCCTTGGTGTGAGGGGCGCATCGTTACACATTTAGCGAATAAAATTAACAACAAACATTTACAGTGGAGGAAAAATAAAATGAATGTTAAACTAGCTGCTCAAATGCTCAGTGAAAGTTGTGCAATAGCATTAGAGCAACTGCTACATGATAAACACCCTGACTTTCTAGGCTGCGCTGCAATTGCCAAATTTTGCCGAATGTGTAATAATGTATTCGATTGTCTAAATTCGAGAAGTAAATTTTCGAATCATTTTAAAAAACCATTGAGTGTAAGTACCGCCGCAAAAATTTTAGATTTTTTTGAAGAAGCCATAGACTATTTTTCAAACTTAAAGTTAGAAATAAATGGACCTTCAATAACGACAACAAAAGTAAAAACTGGGTTCCTTGGGTTCATAGTAAACATGAACAATTTTAAAAAAATGTTTCATGAGTATGTAGAGACTGGTTACTTAAAATACATACTGTCATACAAGTTATCTCAAGACCATTAGAGATTTTTTCTCGTCTATACGATCTATGGGAGGCTACAACAATAAACCCAATTGCATGCAATTTCTATCGGCATACAAACGGTTACTACACCATAACGAAGTTAAATCATCAGCACAGGCAAATTGTATTGCGCTCGACAATACGAGTATTTTAACGGTGTCATCGTCGGCAAAGAAATTATGTACGACATATGAAGCTTTGGACATTGTGGAAGACGATCGTAATGTAGTCGTGGATGACATTCCTCTTGAAAATATTTCTTACAGTTTACACCACGCTGTATCATACATTGCAGGCTTTGTTGAGTTAAAAATTTTAAAAAAGTTGAAATGTTGTACATGTTTCCAGCTTTTAAATGAATGTGATGAATTTAACTCCGAATTCATTAAAAGAAAGAGCTTCGGCTTTTTAAGATATCCCAGAATTGACACATATAAAATAGTTACAGTTTGCGACAAAATTTTTAATTTGTTTAAATTAGAAGATAAATTAAAAATGAGGAATATTATTCCTAAAATGGTATACGATACTTTCCAAAATTTAAATTGTGATAATTTATTTTTAAATTTTAACGATCATATTAAGGATTTAGATATATTAGAAAACCATAAATATATTTTAATCAAACTAATAATAATATTTTATTTCGAAATTAAATTGTTTTACGAAGGTAAAGTAATTACCATTAGCGAGCAAAAAAACTTAATAAGACGTAATTTAACAAAAGCCGTCATTTTCAGCGGGCAATAATCTTTGCCAATATTATTACCTTTGACTATATAACCATTGGTTATAATATTATATATAAATTATGTAGTTTCATACATACTACACATGAGATCCGTTGCTATAATTTTTATTTTTTCTCAAGCTGTCAACCTAATCGCTATTCTCAGTAAGTAGAATATATATAATCCGATATTTTCTATAAACAGTAATATCATCTCCTGATGACGCGTGACTCCGTGACTGCTTAAGAGGTGAACTTTCTTTAAAAAAGAAAAGTTAAGGATTAAAGATCCGCATGAATTAATAATACGTTTTTAACAGATTACTACGTTTGAAAAATTCAAAAGATTACTAATCCCTCACGTGTTTATGGCCGTATAGGCGAAGTAGGTACTGCCTGGGCCATTATATATATAAGGTTGAAAGATTGATTGATATCATCTCGCATAAATATATCTTACATATATTTTATATCATATTAATGATCTTTCTTCTTCTAATATTGAGAAAACTGTTTAAATATCTGTATCGATTATATATTATTGTCTACAACAATAATATTTTTTATATACTTGGCGCGAGACACTATATCGTGTCTTTTGATATTTTTATATATATCTTATATAGTTTATTTGATAATAAAATATATCGTTTAACATTCTGTATTTATTTTGTTCTTAATTTAATCACTTCTAATTTTATAATGGGAATATATTAACAGGGACTACCTGCGTAAGTATTATATATACATTGTATATGTATATATACATATATAAAATTAATTTAGTCTTTATTTGTATTAATTTTTTAAATACATATTCTAGCAATCTTCTAAATGTTGATAAAACAGCGATGAACGACTTATTCTGTCTCTCTCTTTCCTCATCTTTTACCATCGGGATCTCACTTAATGTTTCGATTTTCTGCCACCTAGACGATGGGGGCGCGTTTTATGTCTTTTACACATCGAAGCATTGTGAGGATAGATAACTGGCAGTCCATGGTTATATAGTCAAAGACCGTGTGCGCCCCGCGCTCGGCTATGCTCGGGTCACCCGAGCAGAGCCGAGCACACGGACACGGCGCGCGCTTGTAGTGGCGTTCCCCCACTCCAAGAGCACCGTGGGTGCTAGAGGGCTAGAACTTGCATCACTGGCGCACATTAAAATATAGTGATATTAATCATTTCGACGTTGAATCAACCTTGAATCGACACTACTCCTGACATGGAGTGACCGATATTGTAAGAATATCGACTTTCTTATCGACTCAACCAGCTGTCAACCATATCAACGTTGAATCAACCTTGAATCAAGGTTACATTTCTGACTGGGATAAGATAAAAGAGTATACGTTATTTAACAAAAGCATCACTGTCAAAACATTTATTTTCTTCAACTAAATCATTATACATAATAAACTTCTGCAATTTTAATTTTAATTTTATTTGACTAAAACGAGATAAGTATCATTGAATATACATATAAGTTATTTCAAAAAATATTTATTTTATTAGTGTTTAGTATTTTGTGTCAAAATATTGAATAAATATAATTATGTTTTTATATTAATTTAAATGCTACATTATGTAACTTTGTAAAATGTACTATAGTATTCCACAATATAATTACCATATTTTAAGTTTGATTTTAAAAGCACATGCTAATTCTTCCTTATAATTGCAAATATATATTACAAAATTTTGTTTTTATTAAAATTTATAAAAGAATCATATTTTATTTCACTTCATTTAACATTTATTTTATACATTTTACTTTATAAATAATTACAGGATGACCACAATAGTACAGATACAGTAAACTCAACTTCAACTTCTGACTCGGAGGATACAAATAATTGTAGCGCTTTAAAAGTTGGGAAACAAACTTATAAAAAACTTCAGCGGCCTACTATTCGCGAAATATTAAATGTAAATGAGCAAGGCCGCTTGATACTAAAAATTATTTACAAACTAAAACGCTTTTAAAGCATTCCCGAAATATTCTTGTGGAATTAATAGTATCGCATCTTAT
The DNA here is from genome assembly GCA_030770225.1 of Temnothorax unifasciatus. Taxonomy (NCBI): domain Eukaryota; kingdom Metazoa; phylum Arthropoda; class Insecta; order Hymenoptera; family Formicidae; genus Temnothorax; species Temnothorax unifasciatus. Next base: position 9,240 of record JASTWK010002011.1, read on the forward strand.
AAATGTTGTTCAAGGGTAAATGTTGTTCATGGTGAAATCTTACATTCTAATAATTTCATAAAGGGATAACAAAAGTAATTTATAGTTATTATTTATGTTTTAATTATTGTATTTTTATATTATGTATTTGTGTGATTTGTCTTCTTATTTGTTTAGTCAATAATTCAAATTTAGTTTACGTTTTTTGACATTGATTGTTTAGTATCACAACGCACTTGTAGAGTCGTGGAACAAAATTTTAATTACTCACTTAAATAAAAATATCAATAATACAAATAAATACATTAATTACAAATAAATAATTATATTTTGCTTTGTTATCCTTTGTTTTGCTTTATTATCCTTATAAACCTTGACAGATTAATTATCTTATTATTACAATAAATAATTATATAAAATATTTTAACACTATTTTTTTTATTACAGTCCAATTGATAAACATGACTTCCTAAGTCTTGCACGAGGTATTGCAGAATTATTTCCATCTGAGACTGCATCTCTGTATTATGTTCCGCTAATATCTAAAAAAAATTCTCGAAACAAAAAATCTGTTCCTGTACGAGGAAAGCTCGTAGACAAATATCGTAATAAAATACGTCAAAGTAAGCGTATACTTTCAGATAATACAAGTTCTACTGATCAAGACAACGAATTATGTAAGTTAATGAGTGTAAGCATTTAGATATTTATTTATTTTTCAATCATTATGTGCATTGTATGTTTTTATTTCTAGTAACAGATGAAGTATTAGAAAACAGTATTAAGTGGTTAGAAACTAATCAAGAACCATGGAGTATGGTTCTAAGTCATTGGAAGAGTACATCTTCCTATCGTTTGAGTGATATCAGAAGAGATAATAGCAAGACACTTTCAGAAATATTTAAGAAATGGCCGATTTTGTATCATCCATTGAGTTGGAAATTGATACTGCAAGATTTTAAAAATTTAGAATTGTGTACAGTAGATGATGCTATATTAGTAAATGGCCTCAATTTTTCCAAAATATACTACAAGTTTGTCCTCTTGAAAAAAAGAAACATGTACGGGCACAAGAATTATTAAACATATTGGCAAGTGATCTTGAAGTCGACGGCTAAAGCCGCCGCTTCAAGCTCGGTTCAATCTGCATGCAGGGACACTCACCAGCCAATGGACGAGACCGTGGTACCAGCGGCAGTTCCAGGCATGGATGAGCAGGCGAAACGGGCCGACCAATCGGCAGGCCTGACCATAGGACAGGTAGAGATCTTCGTCGAGGAAGGCTTAACGCAGCACGAGCTGTACCAGGAGGTCCCAGAGGCGCAGGTAGAGGAGGTGATCCAGCACGGAGGGCTGTTGCCCGCTACCGATCAGCCAGGGCCAGAGGAACCGACCGACGAGGAGCCAAGGGTGACGGAACAGCCAGACGCAGCAGCAGGGGCATCCCACCCATAACAGACAAAATCATCCCTGTGTAGCAAACCAAAGACAATATTTATTTTAGAGTTTTATATCTGATTATGTTTTAGAAGTCTTACATTGCGAGATTCTTTTATTCAGTTTGATTTGACAAGTGATAGTTTGATTTTATTGTGCGAGACACATATGATTTTATCCTTTCGATATTGCGATATTTTATCGACTACTTAGAGGTAAGATTTTATAATAATAATATACGCAGAGCGTAGTACATAAGAAAACATATAGGAAACGAAACACTTACCTTTCACAAATCCCACACATCCTAAAACGGGAAAACATACAATTTATAATAATTAACATTCGAGATGAGCCATTCGAAGGCCAACACGCCGTTAGAGCAGCAACATTCAGTTGACATAACAAATAGAGTCATTGAACAGATAGCGATTTTAGTAATAATAACAGTTCTCATTGTATTTGCGATTCTTATAATTTACACCATGTTTATAATATATTCACTATAATGGATCAAGAGAAACTCAAAACAACAATATTAACGATACTTTTTATCATTTTCGTACTTTTGATACTTTTCAGCTTATACGCAATTTACAGAGCCAATCGGGCACCATGAAGTTCAAGGAATATTTAGTAGTAACAGTCATAATTTTCTTTCCGCTGATAACAGCATTTCCCGACATTAACACGATTATTACACTATTCACACTATACACAATGTATTTGTTAATTTTAGAAAGCGATATCGACCCACGAGTGATTCGCGATATAGATTAAGTTTATTTCGAGATATTCCGCGATTCCGAAGAAAAGGACGCGAGTTCCAACCGATTCGGTCACGCGAAAAGCAATTTTACATTCATTTATATGATTTTACGTATTTTGATTATTTTCCGGTTAATTCAGCGATTACGCATGAGTTGCAGCCAATGGGAAGCGACCCAGGCTATTTTATATTAATCTTTAAATGTTTGAAGTAGATTCATTCATAGAGTCTATCTAGTCGACAGTGACAGCCAATAGGATGAAATCCCGGCGAGATATTATTAATAACATTCATTTCTTAATTTATTTTGAATTTTGAAGACCTTCAGTCGAAAGGAGCAACTTTTGCTCACCTTACGCGAGCGACCGACCAATCAGAATCGAGCGCGGCTTGAGAATAGTGAGAAGCGTCGTAAACGCGTTAATTGCATTTTATTATGGTAAATTTAGTTTATTCCTGTCGAATTAATTAAGTTTTAAGCGACATTACATGCGCGCGGTAGATTTATAAGATTCTCCGCGATTTTCATTACTTACCTTATACTTACCGTCCAATGACTGGGCGAGACAATCCGTTGGGAGTCCGGTACCTGAAAATAAAAGAAAGGATTAGAAATTAGTTAGTTCGAACCACGGGTACTTACCTGAGGAATCCTGGTTCGTCTAAATGACCTTTTGAAGGTCACTCGAATATAATCCGAGTGACACGTCGCGAGATGCATTGCGACGGCTGACATCCGTCATGCAGAAGTCAAGGCCGATGCCCGCCGTCCAATAAGGTGACAGGAATTTTTGCAGTTCTCAGGAGCTGAGCCGAAAGATCGGCTCAGACAGCCGTGATCCAGGGGATCGCGTCGCCCAAGACCGTAGTTCGACGCGATTGGCCGTATCTGTTGACGCGCGCCGGATTGCTTAACACGCGCCAAAAGAGAGGCACTGCGCCTGCGCGACCATCAAAGTGGGAAAGCCACACCCGTTCCTCCCGGACAGTTCTTCGCGAGACATCGGCGCGTCAACACGTTTCGTAAAAGACGGTTACGCATTAACAACCGAGCCCGTGGAACTTATCCCGTTGACCGCTAGCGATAGTAGCGTGATAAATATCTCGAGTGAGAGATCGTGTACGCGTGTAAACGGGTATTCACGGCGAATATCCATCGCGGCATTCCGACGACAAGTCGTGACAAACCCGCCGTTAGATATAATCTTTTGTACGCGGCTGAGATACTTCCTGTACACCGGATTTATTAAATCTTTTATTATATTATTATTAAAAGTAATCCGTGTGTGTTATTTTTGTGCGCCTCGCAAGTTCCTATCCACCGTATATTACGTCGAGCATAACAAGGGCGTGGCCGACAGGCACAGACACGTTCGCTGCGTAGAAGACGGCAGCCATCTTGCTGAAGGAAGGACTTGGGCCACCGGCTTTCTGTATTTCTGCTAAAAATACAGTGGCGACCGTAATTTCAGCCAAAGTAAGTGGCTACAAAGATATTTCAATAAATTCATTCGTTGTTCCGGTCACAATCTAAGTGATGGTACGAGGCAATATAATTTTACATATAAAGTAAACATTTTATATAATTTCTCATAATAATCTCCATTATGTTTGTAAAAATAGAATCCAAATCAATTTGTTTAAATTGCCGCGTTGAAATCCCTCGAAACAAATGTGCTGCCATCTATGGCAATTTTGAAGCGTCAACCGATTCGATACGATTTCTGTAGAGGTCGACGTAAGCCCGTAGTAACGAGCATGCGAACATTGCGAGAGTAGCGGCGCGGTCGCATAGCGACATAGTAATAAGCGATTTCCGGGTTCTTCTCGGAAGTGCGTGCGTGCGAGAGAGAGAGACGAAGTGATCGGCAATTATTATACATCATTCGTCCGTCGTGGTCAGACGTGTCCGAGCTACCCTGAGTCGCCTGCTGTATATTTCGTCATCCGAAATTCTGAGAACTGCCGTCGATATTTGCAGCTTGTACGAAGGCGCGACGATCTCATTACGAGGCTAGGAATATTGAAAAGGACGACCACGGAGATGGAAGGAAGGACGAATTAGTAAGAAGGAAGGACGTCGCCATTTTCGGGGATTCGCCCATTTGTATGTCTTGATGAAGGACGTCGCTATTTTCGGGGATTCGCCCATTTGTATGTCTTGATTCGGAAGGAGGAATGATCTGTGATCGCTTGCTGGGCTTTCACTGTTCCGCCAGTTTCCTAAACGGTCTGGCTATAAGGTAACTCTTGATGTTCTGGGCAACAATCACAGAGCAAATTAAGAGTGCTACATGTGTAGTTATATGCGCTCTCTGATTGCAGTACATTCAGGAGGTTTCCTTTTTACTGGGATACTGAGATACACAGTCGCCTAGCTGTTGATTGCTTGGCATCATCCCACGATATAATCCTGTGCTTGAAATACCGGGATTATTGCCTTTAAGTACTCAAAGTAAAACGTCGTTAATATCGGTTGCAACCACGCGAAACTTTAACGTTTTCTTATATGTTTCATTACACGTCTTCTATGTTTTCTTGTACGAATACTTATACAAATAACTAGTCTCTCGTCTAAGATGTACTCGCTCCTTATTACGGAAATCGGTTGAATTGCTAATTATAAAGCATTGTAAATATCTCCTGTACATATTTAGTTTCTAATTACTTGCGTTACGATTCCAGATATACTTTAAGCTTTTTACGACGTTTACGTAAACATAACGTATCTCAAAATTAATTCTCGTGAAATAGATATTCGTTCAACGTCATATTTCAGATAAATAATTTCTGCGACCGATGCATCAATTTACTCATATTGATTACATTTACGTTGTGACATTTCTTATTAACAGTCATTTCATTTTCGTTAAGCTTGCTTATAAATGTTCAAGGTCATACGTATTGGTAATAACATAATAACGAGTATTTTGTTTGGTTAACTTGTATTCTCGAATATTCCAGTTGATTAATGAGTTTTCAGAAAGACCTTGATTGACATTACATTCTTCTCTGTGAAGTGACTGTTAATAACCTAACTGATTTATTTATGAATTCATGTCTTATATTTCTCTGCCATGTTTACTATATTTACATGTTTAATTGATATTTCACTATATTTATGTGTGGTTTAATAGCCATTGTGGCATTTGCTCAATTATATTACGGAATAAATAGACGGTCGAAAATTTCGTAGACATTCGAAGTGCCGTGTCTCTTTCTTGGACCCTCGTGCTGATCACGACTTATTCAAGGCGTGTACACAATTGCACAATTATGTGCATTATCTTACATGATACCTCCAAAAGGAAGGATTAGAACTAAAAAAGGTCATTGAAAACCTTCGATGATAGAATGTGAGAACAGTCTGGTCATACATGTAAAGGTACAATTTATATTTTGCTTTAGTGTAAATAATAAATCTATAATTAATAATTAATGTATAAAAAATTTTAGTAAATGAGATATACACGGTGCTAGTGTTAGAACTAGTATATTTCTATAATTTACTGTATAAATGTTTTAAGTTTATATTGAATCATTTTTAATGTGTTTTAATAATAAATAAATAAAATCATATAAATGGTGGCAATTTTCACAGTTTCAACCACATGACAAATTAATTAAATTTCTAGGATATTAATTCTTAGAAAGTCTGGCTTACAATCAGTCAGACTTTCTAAGAATTAATATCTCAAAAAATTATTTTTTACATAATTGAAGCTGCAAAAGTTACCACGGTTTATACAATGTAATACACTGAACATGGTCCGACATAGGACTGACACATTTGTGCAATAGACTAGTTTTAACACTGTGTACTGTTCATTTATTGCAACTTTTTATATAAATTACATAAAACCGTAATTGGAATGGATATTGTTAATGTAGTTTGTTAAATATATTGTAATACTTTCAGAACGCTGCAGATATAAATAACATCCAACAAGAACAAATTGATAAGACATTTCAAATGAACCTAACAGTACAACCATTTATTGTCGTTGGACCTTTGTTGGATAAAATATCTTCGTTTTTTGTGGCAGTGGATACAGTTTTGTACAACGTACAATCGGCGTTCGAAACAATTGATGCTTGTTTCAAAATTTTTCACGCACTAAATGCAACGTATCCTGCAGCAAGTGAGCACATATGGCTATTGATTCAACGTGAGTTATACCAATTTACAACTAAATCTGATAAATGTCCTTCATATATATTAGAGATCATAACTGAGTTGAAGAACACAAATGTTTCTTTAAACGAAATGAGTACTGACAATGATCTTTAACGGTTTATTATTACGTTTCGGCATTGCATTATAAGTCTATATATTACATTACAACTTAATATTATTGTATTAAAACTTAAAGCATATTGTTGACTGAAAATTTTATGTAAAAATTAACATGTGTTACCTATTTTTCTATAATTAAATATTAATTTGAGTCTGTATGTTAATACTTTTTTCGGATATAGTAGGTTATATAACACTAGCTGGTTACCCGGGTTTCGCCCGGGAGTCGTTTTTCTTCAAACGACTTTATTTGTGTTTCAATATCCTTAATCGAAAAAAATTCCTTTATCAGTTTGGATACCGATTCCCAAAAAAGATCGGTAATGAAAAATTATACACTTTATGACACTCCCCCGAAAATTCTACCCGTTTTATATACAATTCTTTGAAATTCGGTCAATTATTTCTCAAAAAATTGGAAAAATTTCGAATACCGGTTCCCCAAAAAATCGGTAACGAAAAATTAACCACGACATTTTCATCCCCGGAAAATTCTACCCCTATTTCATATACTTTTGGTAAAAATTTGATCCACTAACAAATGAGTAGTTCGCGTACAGACAGACAGACAGACAGACGGTACTTATATACATATATAGATTTACTTATGTATAGTAGTTTTGCAAATATATTTTGTTTTGCTGCATTTTTCTTCTGAAGAATACACTCTACATATTCTGGTGGGATTTCTATTCCTTTTTTATTGTCATTCTTACACATTTGCTCCTTTCTTCGTTTTTTCAAGTACATGTGACATAATCTTTATCTTTCTGATAGTCTGAAAATTAAATCTTTCAAGGAGTTTTTTTTAGAAACACCTGAAAAAGTATCAGGTTTGTGCTTCATTTATTTGAATTTTTGATTATCTATTCTGTAGCTATTTTTAGAACAAATAATTTGTATTTCATTTTATTTTGTAGCTATACTAAATTTTGAAAGTATTGAATTAAGTTTACTTGTAACCGGTTAACAGTGTGTTTTCAAAGAATCTATATCGTAAATTATAATTGCCCAATTCATTAAAATATAATATTTTACTCCATATGTGCAAGTATTTGATACATTATCACTTATTACAATATTCTTAAAATTTTGTTAAACTTATCACAATATAATTTTAATATAAGCTTTCTTTTAAAAAAATGTGATAAACATGACAAATACGTGATATTACAAATTTGTGATATTATTGTAATACTATGTATTATTGTGATACTTGCTAAAGTAATAGTAATTATAACGATATAGATTTATAAAATCTATGAGATTAAATTAGATGTAATTAGATAAGGTCTTCATTAGATTTTGCAACCCGATTTCCCTCGGTCTCGCTAGCCGAAGGGGCGCGGCTGCAAATTAATCGTCGAATAACCAGACGATAGCTCAGAGAGGCCGACAATATTAAATCTCTTACCGTGATTTCCGTACCTGGGATCTTAGGCGATACCTTTTTTTGATTGGGCGCCAGGTGCGATTATAGACGCGCACCACGTCTCGACGATGTCCGTTCGCCCGGCCTCGACGCAAATTCAGGGCGTAGTTCCGCGTTATAGAGGTGAAGGTGGAGAGGGGACGTAACGCAATTGGCGCAAAATAAAGTTCAGCAATTAACAATAATAATCAAATGTATTTCATAGAGAGAACCAGATCAAGACGGAAATTCACGACCCGACATCGCTCAGGTGACCGGTAGCAACGCGGTAGCCGAAACGGCGACGAGTGTCCGCGCAAGGTACATGATGTTCACGCCCGCGAGATTCTCTTCTCAAGGCAACAGTCTCGACTCGATAAACGCAACAATCCCGATGCGCCAAGCGCAATACGCAATAATCTCGAAAGCAACAATCTCGACTCGATAAACGCAATAATCCCGATGCGCCAAGCGCAATACGCAATATCCCGATTCGCATTTACCGTCGCGCCACACTGTACATTAGTGCGCTCGCGAGTTCTCCCTTGAGCGAGCGCGGCAATACTTGCTCGCGTCCACGACACAAAATATCCGCGAAGCTCTCGGTCTCTCGAGACGCACGATACTTCTCCGCGCACGGCAAACACCCACGCGCCCGAAGGCGCAACGCTACAATATCAATCACGAATACCGAACACACCACAATATCAATCCCGAATATCGAACGCGAGATCTCAAACACGAATATTAAACACAGATTGACTGCCGACCGTTGACGGGGTTTCGAGGAGGGCTTTCACTAATATTCTCAGCTACGATCTCGGCCGGCCACGTGCCCGCGATTTCCGGTTAATGGTCGCGACAAACCAACCGGCGCCCGCGACGACGGGAGCCGGTATCCACTGCATATACGCGGTATTCTAAACGGTACGGTCGCTTACTTGCTGGGTCGCGACCGAGATCGAGCCCTTGACTACGTGGTAGCACCGGAGTGGAGATCTTACAGTTCTGCGGCTCGCTGCTGCTCGGCGGTGTCGGGGCGCTCGTCTTAGGGTGGCTCCTCGTCCGCGGCTCGATCGACAGTGAGGAGTGGTCGGTTCGGCGGGACCGCGCCGGGCCCCCGCACGCGCGCCCTCAAGCTCGCGGGTTTTCCGCCCCGCCGATTGGTCGTGTGTGTCGCCCTGCTCGCGACGCTGCAGACGATTTTCGCCGTTTTTCCGCGGCCCATTTGAATCGGCTGCTGTGTTACGTGGGCCCCTCGCGGTTTCCCGCCCGGCTGATCAGACCGCGGCGGCGCCGCTCGACCCTCTGGGCGCCGTGGGGTGAAGTGCGTGGGCCATCCACCCGCGCTGCAATCGCGGTGGTGCGCCCCTGGTCATGCTGCGGCGGGGCCGTGTTGCTGTGCGAGACATTCCCGGCGCTACTCCAGCGGCAGGCCCCGGCGGCCCGCCCGTCGGCCGACCACTCCGCCGCAAGTCCTCCGGGCGCCCGTCGTTCCCTCGTCGCGACTCTCGTCGTTACAAAAGGTCGGTGATCCCACGCTCCGGCACCACCTGTCAACCCTACGGGACTTAAACTCGAAAAAGGTTAGTTAGCGCAAGCGGCCCTTCTTCGACTCGGGCCGAGGCGCCATCCCCGACCTTCCCCTCGGCCGAGCTACCGTCTGGGAGGAGGACGGGACAATGTCACGTCACAATTTATAAAATTATTTATTTTACGTTTTTATAATTACATCAAAATTATTGAATTATTTGTGAAAAATTTCCTTTTACTTTTATCCAAGATGTATTTTGTCCATTTTGTTTTGAATCGTGTGTCACGATTAAAAGTTTGAAGGCTCATTGCAAATTAAAACATTACACAAAATTATATTCTTCTTTTAAATGCTGTCAAAAGCCATGTCCTCGTACTTTTAGTGATAGTCACACTTTTTTCAAACATTTATCTACACGTCATGCAGAAAAAAATAGTAATATAATTGATACTTCGGATACAAATACGAAAATAAAGAAAAATATTGACATTAACAAAAGTATTGACATTAACAAAAATATTGAAGAAACAATGTATTATTCATCCTCAGAATCAATTGAGACACCGTCAACTTCTTATGCCATTAATAGTTGCGATAACACTGTTGAAGTGATAACAGTTGAAGAATTTGCAAAAAGTGTTGCAAAGTCTTCGGTTTTGCTTATAGCAAACTTATATTCTAGACCGTCATTACCGCGTAAATTTTGTCAGGAAATAATTAACTCAATAAAAACTTTTCTTGATTGCGTCAAGAATTTTAGAAGATAAGTATAAATCTATTGAATTAAATACTCATACTGATTTGAATTCCATGTTTTATATTTTATATAATGCATTCGCAGATTATTCTTCGGAATACAAAACTATACAGTATTTCAAAACATTAAATTGTTTAATAGAACCACAAGAAATATCTATTGGAGCGATTATTGATTATAAACGTAAAAAAGCGAGTACACAATCTTTCATAACAAATAAAAAGATATGTATTCTACCTTTGGAAAAAATACTACAGAAATTCCTAGAGTTACCACAAGTTTATGACAAAATAACATCCAATATAAAAAGAATTAAACAGAATGAAATAAAAACTAATTTCTTGCAAAGTGAAGTTTGGCATTCTATTGAGCAACAGTTTGAGAACAATGTATTTCCTTTAATTATTAATTTCTATGAACTTGAAATTAATAATCCGTTGGGTAGTCATCGAGGTGTGCATAAACTTGGTGCAGTATATTGTACCATCGGTGGTATAGACGAAAAGTACGCAAGTATTCTTGAAAATATATTTTTAATACAATTGCATAATGTTGTTGATTATAAACAATTTGGAAATAAACAAATTTTTACAACTCTTATTAATCAGATAAAAAAACTTCAGACTGATGGCATAATCATAAATATTAGAAATAGAAAACAAAAAATAAATTTTGTGTTATCTCATATTCTTGGAGATAATGCTGGACTTCACGCTATTTATGGGTTAACTACTAGCTTTAATTCTAATTATACTTGTAGAATTTGCTTAATCGATACAAAAACGCGTCAAACACAAATTTCTGAAGATGCTACATCTCGTTGAAATTACTTTCAAAATAAAATTTCATAATACAGATTATTTTATATACGATCTATTAATTTTTTGCGTTAACACGTTACGATCGTAATGTTATTTTTTTTATAAAAAGTTATTGATCTGGCATGTTCAGTTTTTTTTTCAATTTAAATAGAATATATTATTGAAGAAAAAAGCCATACGTAGACAGTAAAGTAAAAACAAGAAGTTTCCAAATTTTTGTTTTAAATGTCTTTAGATTTAAAATGCTCCAAGCGATTTATATTTCGAATGACGGAAATGTCGATTTCGATGAGATAACAATACTTTTACTCCTAAAAATAATCATTTGTAAAAGATATATATTTTTACATGTAATGTAACATGTTACATTTTAATACTAGCTGGTTACCCGGGCTTCGCCCCGGAGGACATGTGTAGTAAGACACGCAAATAATCTCTCTCTCTCTCTCT
>JASTWK010002012.1:0-20687 GCA_030770225.1 Temnothorax unifasciatus
AAAAAAAATATTCTTGATTTGAAAATATCTTTAGTTTCAACGTTTGAAAAGTTGGAAATCTTGAAATGAGATTATATTGTGTTAAACGAAGAAAATTTTCTTGAATGAAGACATTATATAGTTCAACCAAGAAAATAAATGTTGAAATAAAAAGTTGATATTCTTATAAGAAGATTATAGTAATCTTGCGTATATATGAAACAATCTACATCTTCTTATAAGAATATCAACTTTTTATTTCAACATTTATTTTCTTGGTTGAACTATATAATGTCTTCATTCAAGAAAATTTTCTTCGTTAACACAATATAATCTCATTTCAAGATTTCCAACTTTTCAAACGTTGAAACCGGGTTGAAACTAAAGATATTTTCAAATCAAGAATATTTTTTTTCCTGTGTAGTAATCTCTAAAGGTGGAGAACAGGAGAACAAATGTGTAGAGAACCTAATAAAAAGAAAATATTAATACAAGTATTTATAACTATTGTTGGATAAGTACTAACTTGACAGCTTTGCGATGAATATCTACGGCATGAATTATTTCCTTACGAATTATAATCTCATTTTTCAAACCAATATTTTCCACGTTTACCATCATTGCCTTTTCGATGCGGTAACTCCCATACAGCACAGATTGTTGCAGAAAGCTTCCAGAAAGGTTTCAAACCTTTAGGGAACCTAAGTCGTCTACAGACGATTCCGAGTCTCGACATCGAACTCGCGAAACTCATGTTCGACCGTTAGACGCCGTGCCGTCGTAAGCGGTAAAATCCCGACGACGGGCAGAGGCGCCGTACGGCAAACCAGGCTCGTGCGACGACCGGCCCTCGAGGACCGGCCGCCTAGTAGTGTGTCACATTGTTTTGAGCCTTTCGACTCACGAGACTCCTAGAGATATATATCATTGCCACCTTTTACTAGAGAGGATACGGCCTTAGAGGCGTTCAGGCATAATCCCACGGATGGCTTCGCACCACCGGCCGCTCGACCGAGTGCGTGAACCAAATGTCCGAACCTGCGGTTCCTCCCGTACTGAGCAGGATTACTATCGCAATGACTGGTCATCAGTAGGGTAAAACTAACCTGTCTCACGACGGTCCAAGGTTTCAAACCTTTCTGGAAGCTTTCTGCAACAATTTGTGCTGTATGGGAGTTACCGCATCGAAAAGGCAATAATGGTAAAAAAAAAACTTTTTTTGTAATTACAGTCTGTGTATTATGGATAAATGCGACTTCTCACAGATCCGTTATCCTAAAATGGATAGAATAGTTCGACGCTCATTTTCAGCAAGAAACAATATATATATATACACACACACATAAAATATTACTACCTATTACTTGAAAATAATTAATATTTTACGTATTTTGAAGTTTATTTTTGATTGTACTGGGATGATCAACGACGAGTCAGTGTCAACGTTGGATGTTGAATAAATTTCATTTCATTTCTTGACGCTATAACGTCAAAGCGAAACCACGTGACTCTAGAAATAATATTTTTTATTTATTTATATTATTTAAATAAATTTATATATATACATATATATACATATATATATATATATATATATATATATATATATATATATATATAATATTATTTTTGAAAATTTTTGCTCGCTGAAAATGAGCGTCAAGCGTCAACGTGAAATGGCACCTTTGCAGCACGTTAATTGAAATCGTGTGTGGCAGCATTCAAATGCGTCGCATTCATTCCGGCCGTTTAAATAAAATGTTAAATAATAAAACGTTTAGTAGATTCATGTTACATGCAAAATAAATGCTATACATTTCACTTTTACTTAGCACACAAAAAAAACGCGTTCTTTTTAGCCTCACCTGCAGGTTTCATTTGCAATATGATGCAAAAGTTTTAACGGATTATTTTCGTTAATTATATAATACAATATATACGATATATTGTGTAATTATATAATACAAATATATGCGAGTATAACGACTTGTCCACCAAAATTACGTTTCCCTTTTAGATAAATCTGGAATAAATCTGGAAAGAGTTAAAATTAACAAAAGGATCTTCGATCAAAAAATTTGCGCGATAAGATCAGATAATTTGTTTATTAATCATTTTGTTATTTTCTCCACATAATTCTTTTACATGTCGCGCGAAGACATAATAATTTAGCAGTCATCCTTGTTATGCCAAAAGACAAAAGGCTGTAAAAAAAGAAGTGTTTCAACCCTTAAGTACGAATTTTGCTTTTCGTCGTTTGATATGCTCAACGGTTAAACGCGTGTTTTTCGAAACTTTACATTCTTGCGTCACGATTTACGGATTTTTTTTTCTTATCGCGTAAAGAAACATGTAAAATGCGGGGACTTGCATGGTTGCATGCCCGTTTTTTTAATCGAGGAATTATGGGGGCGTGAGATGATCAACGTTGCTTCATACTTAAGGGTAAAGTCCCACAGTAGATTGTTGCTAATGGCATCGAACTCATTAAGTCTGCTTTTATTCACTGAATATTGAGTAGGTGTAAAAACTTCGAGATACGATGGTAATAATCTATGGCACGAACTGCGCGACGATATTTGCTAATATATAATCACGGAATAATATGCGGAATAATATGAGCGAGCAACGTAATTCTCATTTCTATTGTCTTATAAAAAAAATAATAAGACTCTTGAGATTCTTTGTCGTGTCAAATAATGATAAAGTCAATTTCTCAGAGCACCGTTTCGCTTTTCATGAACCTTTTACGAGTTCCGCAATCTTAAATGCATAATCTTCTGAAGAAACGTAGAGATAACTCGCGGAAGACAAAACCGGACTGCGAATTATGCGGCTCGAACGAAATGCAACGTGTTGTATACGTTGAAGTATCTTGTAAGCGTAATCCCCGTCAAACGTAAAAATGGAAGACAAATATATATATATATATATATATATATATATATATATATATGCTTATATATTTTACAAGCAAATTCACTAATTAATGGGGCCTACAATTTCTAAAGTTAAAAAATATTTAGTTTCAAACAAAACTTATATTCCAAAATCATCTATAGAACGCTCGTTGCTCGCACCGCGAGCTACGTGTTAGTAACCGACGTTTGACTGCCCTATCGTTACGTATATTTATATTTTGTATTGCGGAATGGATGTCAATTAAGTGACTACAAAAGTAATCTTTCTCTTTATAGTACTTGCATACGCATAATTGAATGAAGAAATTCGCGCGCCTCCATTGCATTCCGCGTGTATTTGTCGCAGATATGGCATTATGATAATACGGTGGTACAGTTGATTTCTCCCTTCGTTCGTAGTCTGACTCGCATATAGGGTAAACTAAAACTGATTATTTGACTAATATAAAAGCGGAACACTGAGTACGCAAAAACACTTCGTCAGGAACGCATCTCGCGACCGTTGTTATAGGATTGAAAATGTAGACACTTGTCAATGGCGCTATATATATTCCTCAAAATTCTAGGATAACTTATAAAAACTTTAAAAGAAATTAGAAATCTCAAACATGACACGGCTGTAACAAGTAATATCATGTTGTCGTCCATAAATTTATTTATATTCTCTTAATTTTAATTTTTAATTTTAATTTATTTACTCGTATATATTTTTAAATCCTTGGATTTGACTCCGATTCTTGCAAGCTCAAGAAATTATGGCAACATTCCAACGATAAGCTGCGCGATAAGTGTCGATATGTTTGCCGTGGATAATCCGATCCTCCGATCGCGAAGCGGTTTCGTAATCATCGGTCGAGAAGACACGGTTTAACGATTAAAGAACGTCCCAGCTCATATCGACGTGGTCGCGTGGCAATCGGTTCCGTTTTGCGTTTGCTGAGTGCTGTGCGGCAATGCCGCGAGCTCGTTCCTGCTGAGATGCTGAACGATCCCCACGCCGAGTGAGTCATGGATAACGTTCACGGTTGTTCTACATCGATCTCTGCAAATGCAAACACATCGCGCACATTAAAGATGCTCTTTGTAATCCCGATTGTATCGTAAGCGAGGACTTACAGTAACCAATCGACCGCGATGATTAAGAAGACATCGTTGGCCGGAAGTCGTACCGTGTCCAACACCATCGCCCTGGTCACTAGGCCGGCCTGCGGAATTCCAGCCGCACCGATGCTAGCGGCGGTCGCCGTGATACTAGAAAAAGTATTGGATACAACAGATAGGATCAAATTAGAAACAAATTTTTCTTCGCAAGATGAGTAAAAAGACTCACCTTATCGCTACCAACTGTCCGAAGGAAAGGGCGACCTTACGTACTTGCGCAATGAAAATGGCAGCTACAGCTTCGTGCAAGGCGGTACCGTCCATGTTCACGGTAGCGCCTATTGGCATGACGAATCTGCTGACACGCGGATCGATGCCGTTTTTTCTCTTCGAGACAGCTGATGGCCAGCGGCAGGGTCGCCGAGCTCGAAGATGTGCCGAAGGCAGTGACGAGCGCCTCTGCCATGTGCGATATGTAGACATAGGGGTTCTTCTTTGTAAGAAGGAAGTACATCCCGGGCAGCACTAGGAAGCCATGTATGAGCAAGGCGACCAACACCGTCAGACAAATACATCCCAAGCTGGCCGACTATATCTCTTCGAGCGATTTCATTTCCGTGATCTTTGAAGCGACCAGGGAGAGCACACCGAGCGGCGACAGCCTACGCAACATACGGAAATATTCTCGAGCTTCTTAATTCGAAGGCGATTTTGAAAAAATATTTCAGAAAATTAAAAAAAAAAATTAAAAACAAATTTATAAATAAGTAAAATAGTAATATGTCAAATTGAAAAGTTCAATAAAACATATAATCAAGATTAATGATAATAAGAATTTAAAAAATTAATAAATCAAAAGTTGATAAATTTCTAAAATTGATCTATAGTCGAGATGACACGATAGAATTATCACGACACAATTGCGCGATCACGATGGTTACGTAACAATTGTGCGAGTTTTTCTTGAGAAAATTAATGCGTTTCCAGAAACGGATGTTTATTTGCGAGTCTTACTATATTACTCAGTTAATTATCAGCATCATAGCGCCGGATAGTGAGTCGAAGAAGTTCAACAGTGGCTTCGCTTTCGGTCCCATTTTACCGAGGGTGATGCCCAACACCGTCGCGAAAACGACGAGTCCAAGGATGTTGGAGCCCGAGACTACTTTCTCCTCCAATTCCCATTCTTCCATAGGAACTAATAGGCAACATTTATATAAACGTGAATTAGATAATCGCGAATTTAATCGCGATAATATAGCTCGTAAGACTTATGTGTAGCTTTTGAAACATATTGATATCATTTTCAGCGCCTCTTTAATTTAAATCTTTTGTTTTTTGTTACAGTATCATCGTAGCTACGTGGCCGAATTACTCCGCCCGTTGCGCATCGGATCGGTGAGTGACGAATTTTTAATAATGGTATGCGGTAACGAATTTGTGAGACCAATATTAGATATATTTATGTATTGTATCCATAAAATACTACTATAGACACAGAAAGGAAAACGATTTGTTGTTACATTTTATGCTGTCGTAATAAATTTCTTCAATCGTCATGTGAAAACAGAAAAGGCTAATTAAAAAACTTAATTCGCTCAAAATAACTTTCCTGTAAATTATATTGCTAACAAAACAAACAACACAATAATATACTTATTCTACCGAAAATAGATTACCCTGCAACATAATCATTTCTTTCCATATAAATTAGTTTAAATACCACCAAATAAGATTATGCTTACAATCAAAATATTTCTATACTTATTTTTACATTTATTTTCTCACCTGGAGATTCTAAACATTCCACTGGCATGTTTGGAGTATGTTACAAGCATCATTTCTGTTCCTATCAATACAGTACCTCCTGTACAGGCAACTCCGAAAAAATGCAATAATATTAAGTACATATAGTTCTTTCGACCGATGAAGAACTTGGGTAAAATTTTTTGCATAACGCAATGTGATTCAGACTCGTTTGCGAGTAAGACAGCATCAAGAAAATACAGTGAAATCGTCAGTAACAAAGTAGTACTTATGTTGCACACATGAAATACTAAAGACATAAAAAAAGAAATTTTTTAAAACATAGCTTCTTATTCTTCTAATTGTAGGTAATATTGTTATACATTTCTTTTTTGTGCATTAACCAATTCATACTGTTAATTAATGCGAGCTAATGATCGTACTGTTACCAATCCAGTTACCAATTAAATTTATTTTTGTGCTCTTAATATAATATAATTAGAAACAAAAATTCTTATATATTGTGACACTTACACTTTTATTCTATTCTCCTATTAACATTTCTAATTACATGACGTCTCCTAATATATTAACTTAAGTAATAAAGTGATTAACGCGACTTTTATGACAATTAGAAACTATGTATTTCAAGTTATTACGAGTAAATTATTAAATATTAATAAACGTTGTCTTACACATAATTATAGCCGTTACGAGTTAACTAATTCATCGAAGCGCGCAGTTTGAAACCATATACACGCAACAAACAAGAAATACAATAATTGCCTTCTCTCGAACACAACAATGTAACAAAAAATTTAGAATTATTATACAATATAGACTTTATGTTATGCTGTGTTAACTCTGATCCAGCCAAACGCTTTCAAGTGCTATGTTACGATAACTTAATATTTTATTATAATATTTAATTTCAGGCGTACATAGAATATTCTTCTATACTAATATTTATTATCACTATTTATGTTACTTTGAAAACGCCATAGGTACGTAAAACACATACCTCATAATACTCATCGTGGATTAAATTTTTTTAAAGGCTAAAAAATGTATAGCCTTAAATAGATATAAAGCGAGCGACGCATTGATGCTATAGTATTAAATTATTTTTATTACATTTAAAAATATAGCGTGAACGGATATTACTATATCCGATTTATAACAAATATTTACTAGAGCCATGATTTAAAAGGATGAACGTACCTGGAAATACGACACAACTAATCAAGATACAAAAAAAAAAAACGATAACTAAAGCTGAACATATTTTGATCGTTCATAAGGCCATAAGCCAATCGAGAGCAGAAGAATACGATTGAAGCTAAAATGCCGATTGATGCAGATCATCACTTAGCGAGAAACGACACTCGTTTGAATAAAATGCAAAGAAGATGAAAAGGATTCGCACATTTCCTTTTAAAATGTCCAAAAAGAGTTTTAAAATTTTCCGTTTTTAACATTAATTCTATAAATTGCTCAATTATATACCACCTTAATATTACATCGTGAGATCGAACCACTTAAAACATAGTGTTCTTATTAAGAAAGAAAAAAGCAATTGAGCGATCGATCGATTTGACGCCGAGGGAAACTTAACCGATGTTTACTTGGCACAGAAAAACATTTGCATGACACTGTTTACTCGAAGTCCGCGCAAACGCAGTTGTTTTTTCTCATATCTTGGCAGTTTTATATACTTCATTGTACACGTGTACACTCGCGCGGTACCTTCCCTCTTCAAGAGTAACGTTGATTCTTCGGTGTTACTGTCGGTCGTGCTGATGTCAAAATAATCTAAATCAGCTGCAATTATCGCCAATAAAGTACTAAGCACTGCAAAATGCAGGCCTTAGAACACGCTACACTAGCAAAAGTGAATGAATTTGAATGAAAAAATTTACCTTCGTATTATTATAAACATAAGTCATTAAAATACTTTTTTGACAACAAGTGTATATACGTGGATTCACAGACACACCAAAAAAAAAAGTGTTTTGGCCGAGACCCTACACTAGTGTATTGCCATGTATTTTTTCCCGCTGAATCCGAATCCGAAGTCAGAATTGTCAGATTGGCTCAAATTTATAAGAAATTTTGAGTAGTTTTTTGAGGTTCTCTCATAAATTTCTCGGCCAAAACATTTTTTTCTTTTTGGTGTGCCTGTGCAATTTAAGGATACGTCATAAATTTGAGCCAATCTGACAATTCTGACTTCGGATTCGGATTCAGCGGGAAAAAATACATGGGAATACACTAGTGTAGTGTCTCGGCAAAAAAAAAACACTTTTTTTGTGTGCCTGTGTTATTAGGACTTGAAAACTATAAATTTGTGAGTCGACTATCCAAACAGTGCAATGGATGGAAGTGCGGACAATTACAATTAGTAAGACATAATACAATAAATTTACTTTTAAACTTACCTTTTATATGAAAATAAAAATCACTGTTGGATATAATCGCATATCACTTTTGCGTGGCATACATAAAGGTGAAATAAGATATCGATGCCTTCGTTAGCTAGAATGAAATATCTCTTATATGTCGTAAATCACAAATAAATATTCACAAAATATTATACGTAATATACAACATAAACTTTTACCGTAGCAAAACATTCTAAGGATAATATAAGTATTCCGCCTAGACGTAAGTTGACAGTTTTGCTACTTCTTTGCAAGAGAAACAATATTAGTTTTTGTACGTGTAATGGTGCCATGTACCACCGAACATTGTAACTGTGTGAATTAAAAACTACATAAGAGCAATGCATCTAAATAATTAAATAATACAAAATATATTTGTAGCATGTATTATTATCTCTTACGCTGTGGAAAATACGTGGTCATTATGATCTGTAATTTCTTGCCCGATATAATTGGCTAGAAATGTGGATACAAAGATTACACCTACAATTAAAAGGTGTATTATACAGACGTCGATATTATCTCCAAATGCCGTAAAAATCTGAAATATAATGCGATTATCATGTGTGTATACATATCGCAATATATAAAAAAAATTACATTTCGTAACACATTGAAAAGTTTACATAATACAGAAAGTTACAAAAAATTTCTTCCTACGTACAGATCTTTCAAAATTGTATAAAATCTCGGTAATTTTGATATCGTAAAATATGACACTGTTCAAACAAAATACGCCTAATAATAATGCGAGAACTTACTACGTAAAAATTGAGGCTCAAACAAATCACACAAGCTGTTATTGTAAAAAACATTGATTTTTGGCAATTATCAATTAGACCCTTAAAGAACCTTCAAAAAACATAAAATATTATTATTTATATTATATTGCTATTAGTAGATAAATACTAACTTGATAGCTTTACGATGAATATCTACCGCCAGAATCATTTCTTTATACATTATAATTTCGTCGTTTAAGCTAACCTTTTTCACTATATTTGTCATCATCAATGCTTTCTCGATGCGGTAACTATAAATAATTTTCTTATAATTATATAGTATACACATAATCTTATTGCATTAAGAAAAATAATTTGCTAGTGTTTAACATACGTTTTGTCATTTTGTTATTTAGTTACTTGGAAAAGAAAAAACTTCTTAAAAAATTAATTTGTTTGTAAAAGTATTTTTCTAATCTATGAAACATTTCATTAACAAATTAAATAACATTAATTCCTGTTCTACCATCAAAAAGCTATTGTTACAATAATGAGATGTGTTTGCTAAAGATAAGAATATCATGTTTCACGAAATTTTTTCTGATAGACACAATTTTCAATTTTGTTAATAAAGATTTTGCACAAACGTCAAACAATTTACTATCTTAAGGAAAAGTTTATTTGTATTTACATAACATATACGTATGGTAATAAAAGTGACTTCAAAACGATAGCAACATTATTTTCATGTGTAAATTTGTGCTAAATGAGAATAATTTTCAACAAATTTTTCGCAGTTACGCAACGGTTACATTTATTGACATTTATATTTTTCACCTGGCGATTCTAAACATTCCACAGGCATGTTTAAGGTAAGCGTAGAGCCACATTCCTGTTGCTGTTGCTACTGTTGCTGCCATAACCATGACTGCATAGACGTGCAGTACAAGTAAATAACCATATTTTTCTTGGTTAACATAGTACACAGGCATTTTGTTTTGTACGTGGTGATATAATTGAGATTCGTTTATGAAGACAACACCAGGAATGAACGCTAAACTTATGATAGAAGTAAAAACAGCTACGTTGCCGAAGGAAAACACTAGGAATGTTTAAAAAAATAATTATATAATTTACTGTTTTTATTGTTATATATCGTTATATATTGTTATATATTTTATTGATATATCCTTGATATATCCTTGATATATCCTTGATGTGTACGCTTCAAAGTTGTTCACTATTCTTAATTTCTCTCCTAGTCTCCTGTATTTTTATAAAACATATGCTGTAAAATGTTGAATTACTTAACGTTCTAATTTTTCTGCACTTTTCAAAATAATATATCCGTATATAAGGTTTTACAATCGGCCCAATACTGAACCAGTATTAGTTATTACACTGACCCAGTATTGGGCCGATTGCAAAACCTTATATGGGTAATTAAAATAACAATAAATACGTTATCGCAAAAATATATTTTTATTCCGTGTATTTATTATTTGTCATATGGACAAATATATTCGGACATATAATTTGATTCATTATCGTTATAAGTGTAAGAAAATTAATCTCAAAGAAGAATAGAATTATGTTTGCATAACGACTGAGTTATAGCAAACTGGTTGAAAATGTTGTTTACCGGCAAAAAGTAAATTTAAATTGTTTGGATTATATAAAATTCAATGGATTCATTGAAAAAAAATAACAGCCATAGAGGTATTAGAAATAAAACATGAATGCAGCTGTAGTAGTATGACTTGAAAAAATTTATCAGGCAGTAATGTTGATTTACTGTATTAAATGTAAAGTACTACGGACAAAATTAATGAATATTTTAACTAAATATTTCAACAATTCTGAATACACTTCTCCTTAAAAAAATTCAAAAACCAATTTTTGTTACGTAATCATCATCAAAAAGTTGATCTAAATCCTCGTCAAACATTTTAAAAATTATTTAAAAAAATATTTAAAAGTAAGTCAATTTAAAAATAGTAACGCATTTTTTTAAGTGTCAAGTTATTAAAAGTGACCGAGTATCCTTCCCACAATAATTTATAATTTTACCTTATAAAATTTATTCCTTAAAAAATATAAGTAATTTTTAATAGCAAAGATAATAAAAATATTAATAAATATTAATAACAGTTAAAGTACTCTTAATATGGTCGAATTGGTACGACACCCGCACGGTATACCGGAGGTTCCAGGTTCAAACCCTGGCTGGGGTAGTATTTTTTTCGCAATAAAAAATAACTTAGAAATTACATCATCGGACCAAAAGCGTTGGTCAAAATTAATAATGTCTCGATTTGATCCGAAAAAGTGCTGTGTGAATCCGACAAAGCGAGTTGGCTCACGGTTTTTTCTATGTTTTTTCTATATCGAAAAAGACGTTATATTGCCAGTCACAGTCGATTTAAGAGTACTTTAACTGTTATCCTTTACTGGCAAAAAAGGAGTTTATTATTTTCTAAATATTAATAAACTATTGCTTTATATTATAAAATTGCGTCAAAGTTTATACTAATTTTGCCAATTTTAAGATTTAGCTAGTGTCCGAATATTTTAGTATTATATTTACGATTATCTCACACACATTGGCAATATATACTTTTTAATAATTTCTTAAATCTACGAAATAATTTGATATCTCTTTCTTTTTCAACACATTTACATATTCAGTTGACTTATTGATAACGGAATTTGATCAGGTACTATATGTCTAATTATTTTTTTTATATTTCAAAATATATCTGGACTTATTTAGAATAAGTAAAAATGATAAAATAAATTTATTTAATTACAAATAATAATCTACTTTTCTCTTGCAATATGTATTAAATATCAAGAGAAACTGTCTTACATATCATTATGCCCGTAAGACGCTTCGCTTCGTTTCCATATTTCTTTATGACAGCTATTTCGTTCTCATCTTCTAGTTCGTCACAGATGTGTTGAAGCTCTTCCAATAATCGCTTCACCTTTGGTATCAACATTTCATTTTATTTTTGATAGTCTCGTTGGAAATTTGGAAAAAAGCTATTTTGTATAAAGACTGGCTTATCAAAAATATTTTTTCTATACATTATTTATATTATTTAATTGCATACAGCAAAAGACCAACTTACAATTTGATTGTTAATTCGAAACGAGTTGTATTGAATTGGATATATAATAAAAAATGATGCGCATGAGAGAACCTTGATAGCGATATCGCTTGTGCATTTGGCAGACACAAACACTGCAAACTACAATCGATACTTATAGATTTATTTTAAAAAAAATATTTTTTTAATTTAAAAAAGTTTTTTTACGCGATTAAATCTGACAAAATAATTTTATTACGCCATCAAAATAATTATGTAGATCAAACTGATTGCTAAAATGTAAAAATTTTTTGCAGCATCATCATACTTCAGCGACCTACTATAATTATTTTGATGACAACAAAATTATTTTCAGACCTGTATCTTGCTAAATTTTTAGATACTTGAGCAAAACCGTTCTTTCTGTGTAATTCTCATCATATATTATAGCAATTGTATAATAATATACTCTTTCGCAAAATTGATAAACTATATCGAATAGATTATGAAAATAACAAACATACATCAGATGGACAGACGATCGTGAAATTGTATTCAAAAGAGAATTTTTAATCGCAAAAATCAAAGTAAATAAATTATAATATAATTACAAATTTGTTTACGAATTTAATTGTACCTGGGGCACAATAAGGCTGAGCAAAATACCGTAACATAACATTTGCTGAAACTGTACGAGTTTGGATTGCTGATAAGGCCATAATCCAATTGCAAGAAGAAGAATCTGATGATATCTAAAATGCCGCGCGACACTGATCATTACTATGCGAGAAACGACACACGTCTGACTAACACAAGAAGAAATCAACGAGAATTTCTTTCCTTTCACAAGATATAAATATTTAATATTTAAATTTTTCTAGTACTAATTTTTAAATGTTTAAATTGCCAAATTCAGCAGAAACGTATACTGTAACTCTCTGTGAGGTGGTAGAGGAAATACTACCGTGAAATCAAAACACTTGCGAATTATATGTTTCTGCCGGGAAGGAACGGGCGATCGATTGACTTGACACCAACAGACATTTAACAAACTTTTGTTTCCCACCGTGCTCATAATATTTTAATCGAAGTCCGCGCAAACGCATGGCTTTCACGCGCGGGCTTCTCACTTTATTATGTATCTTTAAATGACACGCTTGTTGGCCAAGAGGAACATCACTACTGGCGTTGCGCACCAACATGTTAAGGCTGCGTTCGGAAACTTTACTCGGGTGGCTCGGGTGCACACCGCATCGTTCTATCTTTGTTATTTAGTGCAAATTGAACAAGAACAGAACGACGCTGATGTGCACCCGAATAAAATTTCCGAACGCAGCCTAAGTATCAAATTATTGTTAATAAAAGACAGAATATTGCAAACTGCAAGTCATCGCAATGTCCATACTATAGTGGTATCTAAAAGATTTAAATATTCTCGCAAATCGATCATATAAAGAAGTGCAGTTAATAAGTTTCTTTCATATATTGTACATAACATATATATATATATATATATATATATATATATATATATATATATATACAACTGACATTTTATACGCACCACATGTTTACTTGTTTTAAATCTTACCTATTCTACTGCAAATGGTAATACGCTGCCAGATAATATGTTTTACGTCACTGTTGCATATATAGAATGTACAACGTTGAAGTAGGATAACGATGCCTTTGTTAACTAAAATGCAATGTGTCATGCGATCACTATCTGTGCCGAATATCAAATATACACAAATTATTACAACGAAATCCTTTCAATTTAGATATTATATATTGCACACACACACAAACGGTTCTTTTATAATCATGACATTATAAAATCAAATTCAAAACGGTCATCTAAAAATGCATAATGTTTTCTGAGTGTATAATAAAAAACATATAATATAGTACAAATACAAAATTATAATATATATACTGAATACATAAATATAAATGATTTTAATATAAATTAACGTATTGTTTTGCTATATTAGTTTTGCTATCAGTTTTCTGTTCAATATTTCTTAATTGCGGTTTGAATGTGAATTCGCGGATCCAACTCTTCGGATACCAAAGCCCGGGTAATTAAAACGTTGCATTATCCAGATATTTCTAGCCCCTAAGCTACATGCGTTCCGATATTCACTGCCAGTACTGAAAATCTGTAGTTTATGTCACGTACACTATAGCGATTTTCAGTACTGGCCGTGAATATTGGAAAGAAGAATATTGTGTTCCCGTGAAGTTGGTAGAATTGTGTGATGTCAGCGGCCACGAGTTCCATTTCACTACTTTTCACAAGTTACATTTATCTACGGGCGCCTGAACGATAAACATGTCTGCCAGCCGTGTGTCGCAAATTTTATTCTCGTGGGTGTCGCACGCCGCTCGAAAACCGCAGCAATTCGTCGCGCCCGCTATCAGGTATTATTCCTGTAAGTATCCGAATATCATCTGCGAACACGCGATCGATCCCTTCTCCATTCGCGTCGAACATCACCGGCCGGTTAGCTGACCGCGACATTGTTTTCATATGGTACACCCGCTATAACCATTACATTATTACGCTGTAGGAAAACTTGTTTTCGAGCCTACATAAAAGGAATTTGTTTGCGTACTTACTGGATATTAATCTCAATCAATGTAGAATATAAGATATAGATTTCTTATGAATTATGATTATTTTTTTTGTCACATTGTGCATATAATTTTTAATTTGCAACATTGTGCGGTTTTAAGAAAACGATTCAGTCAATTGCCATAATAAATACATGCGCGGTGTTGATAACAAAAGTGCTACGTACGTCATGAAATGATTATCGCTTTACTCGTACTCTTTGAGTTAAAATACCACATGTCGTACCGAGCACATATTTATGTCTACATATCTGAAGAAAAAAGGGAATATAAATTATATCTATATATTTGTATAATCTTGTATAGATTTTGAAATTGAAATAGAACGATATCTCGTATTATAAGGGCGATCTATGCCTGTACTGGCCCTGTCCCACATAGCATGCATATCAAAAAGACGTCCAGAAGATATCCCGAAGATATATTTAGAAGATAGGATATCTTCGGGATATTTTCTGAACGTCTTTTTGATATGCATTGATATGCTATGTGGGTAACAACGTTCAGGGGGTTAATCGAGATTAAATGCGCCAAGCAGCAAACCTGCCGTTCTGTTTATTTTCCTTCGAACGCACATCTGATCTCGAGCGTGCAAAACTACTTTTCAGTCAGAATATCTGTAAAATTTATGCAAATTCTCGAAAGCAATTAAATTATATGAAATTCTTTAGGCAGTTTGCGTAAAATTATTCACTAAAAATTTTGAAATGTTAAAAACAAAATTGCTTTAAACTAGACAAGAAGTTAAAAGATCTTCCGTTCTCTCTGAGACAAATTATTGTTATTGTATTTAATTTGTACCCTGTACATGGTACAAATTTAATTGTTATTCGTAGCTCAATGCATGCATTCCTGCCGTTATCTTATTGACGATGATGATCGTTCTCGATTACATAATCTAAAAAGAAGATATTGATTATGATAAAACTGCAATTGTTAAATGCCTGATAAATAACTTATATGTAGTTTTCCAAAACATTGAACGTCGATCATTAATATTTAGTTTCTATCTTCTCCCAGACAACAAATATACATCCAAAATACGTCTATGGGACATCATACAAGATATCCCGCGATCGTAATGGGATTGTCTCATGGGATGCCCATAGGACAGTAAATGTCCGCTTTTTTTACCGCAATGGGACAATCTTGCAGACGTCTTAAAAAAGTCCTTACGATGTCCCAAAATTTTTATAAGATATCGAAAGGATATTTAAATATACATCCAAAATACGTCTATGGGACATCATACAAGATATCCCGCGATCGTAATGGGATTGTCTCATGGGACGCCCATAGGACAGAAAATGTCCGCTTTTTTACCGCAATCCCACAGCTGACGTCCACAGGATATCTGAGGCAGATCGAAAAATATCGCAAGATATTAATTAATGGACGCAGTTACTTTATATTCAAGCGGTTATATCTACCTTATTAGATTGTGAATCGCAAAGGGGTAGAAAAGAAAGGTGACACATGTTTGCATTTTAAACAATTAACGTATATTTACATTATATACAGATATGCGTAGGCGACTAGCGCCTAAGAAGATCTGTCAGGCGACGTAGGAGGTCTCCTTATATACAGGTCGTGGTCGAATTTGAAATACGCGAAACGGTACAGGCGATGCGGCGCCTAGCGACGTTAATGCGAAGTAGCCGCCGGTAATACAGGTACCGTAGAGTTATCGCGCGGGCGTTCACTTTTATGCACAGAATAATGAAACGAATCAATTGGTATGAAAAAAGGCATAGTTCCTTTAAGAAAAAATATGTAATTTGCAACACGCATCTGCATACTTTTTCTTAAAAGCAACTATGTCTTTTTTTTGTAAAACCACCCCCCGTCCAAGTATATGGTGCTCAAACGGGGTTTGCGGGGGGAATGAGACCTAGGGGAATGGATAGCCCTTTTCAAACGCAACAACTTTGCATAAGGTTGCAACCCCCGCAAAATTCTCGTTTGGCCACTAAAAATAAAAAACCACCCCAGTCCAAGTATATGGAGCCCAAACGGGGTGTGCGGGGGGGATGAGACCTAAGGAAATGGATAGCCCTTTTCAAACGCAACAACTTTGCATAAGGTCGCAACCCCCGCAAAATTCTCGTTTGGCCACTAAAAATCAAAAACCACCCCCGTCCAAGTATATGGAGCCCAAACGGGGTGTGCGGGGGGGATGAGACCTAAGGAAATGGATAGCTCTTTTCAAACGCAACAACTTTCCATAAGGTCGCAACCCCCGCAAAATTCTCGTTTGGCCACTAAAAATCAAAAACCACCCCCGTCCAAGTATATGGAGCCCAAATGGGGTGTGCGGGGGGGATGAGACCTAAGGAAATGGATAGCCCTTTTCAAACGCAACAACTTTGCATAAGGTCGCAACCCCCGCAAAATTCTCGTTTGGCCACTAAAAATCAAAAACCACCCCCGTTCAAGTATATGGAGCCCAAACGGGGTGTGCGGGGGGGATGAGACCTAAGGAATTGGATAGCCCTTTTCAAACGCAACAACTTTCCATAAAGTCGCAACTTCCGCAAAAATCTCGTTTGGCCGCTAAAAATCGAATACCACCCCCGTCCAAGTATACAGAGCCCAAACGGAGTGTGCAGGGGGGATGAAACCTAAAGGGATGAATAGCCCTTTTTAAACGCAACAACTTTTCATAAGATTGCAACCCCCGCAAAAATCTTATTTGGCCGCTAAAAATTGAAAACCACCCTCGTCTATGTATACAGAACCCAAACGGGCCACCCCGTTAAATCATCCTATATTAACCTTGAATAGATCAAGATCTTACTGATATCTCCTATAGACAGCCATAAGACGTCTAAAAAATATGTGAAAGAGAAAGGGTAACGAGACGTCTATGAAATATAATTTTGCATCCGAATCTGTCGATGGGTACATCTATGGGATGTCTTTTAGAGAATGCGCTTTGCTCGTCTATGCACTGTTATGGCAGGATATCCTTAAATCATCCTATATTAACCTTGAATAGATCAAGATCTTACTGATATCTCCTATAGACAGCTATAAGACGTCTAACAAAGTATGTGAAAAAGAAGGGGTAACGAGACGTCTATGAGATATAATTTTGCATCCGAATCTGTCGATGGGTACATCTATGGGATGTCTTTTAGAGAATGCACTTTGCTCGTCTATGCACTGTTATGGCAGGATATCCTTGAATCATCCTATATTAACCTTGAATAGATCAAGATCTTACTGATATCTCCTATAGACAGCCATAGGACGTCTAAAAAAATATGTGAAAGAGAAAGGGTAACGAGACGTCTATGAGATATAATTTTGCATCCGAATCTGTCGATGGGTACATCTATGGGATGTCTTTTAGAGAATGCGCTTTGCTCGTCTATGCACTGTTATGGCAGGATATCCTTAAATCATCCTATATTAACCTTGAATAGATTAAGATCTTACTGATATCTCCTATAGACAGCCATAAGACGTCTAACAAAGTATGTGAAAAGGAAGGGGTAACGAGACGTCTATGAGATATAATTTTGCATCCGAATCTGTCGATGGGTACATCTATGGGATGTCTTTTAGAGAATGCGCTTTGCTCGTCTATGCACTGTTATGGCAGGATATCCTTGAATCATTTTATATTAACCTTGAATAGATCAAGATCTTACTGATATCTCCTATAGACAGCCATAAGACGTCTAAAAAATATGTGAAAGAGAAAGGGTAACAAGACGTCTATGAGATATGATTTTGCTTTCGAATTTGTCAATGGATACATCTATGGGATGTCTTATAGAAGATGCGCTTTGCTCGTCTATGCACTGTTATGGCAGGATATCCTCAAACTATCCTATATTAATCTTGAGTAGATCAAGATCTTACTGATAGCTCTTATGGACAGCCATAAGACGTCTTATCCTGCCGAGACGGAAATGGGACAATATCAGGATGATCCCGAGATCAATTTTGCTGTGTGGGCTATACATATGGTGTGCTACAGATAATATACATACCAGAAAAAACAGCATTTAATTTTTTTTCGTTCCGACCGCTAGTTGCGCATTAATTATCCGCAAGAAATATACAAATCATATGGGAAGCCAGCCTGTTATATTACAGCTCTAATAATCGCATTTTGGCTAAATTTTACAACAACGCTATAATTAGAGAATTTTTATAATAAAAATCATATATAATATATACATAGTAAAAATTTTGTTATTACCCGCAGGGTGTCTAGCGGTCATGGAAATCTTCCAGGTTTCGACCGCTAGAACCCCTGTCCCGAATACTTGAAATTTTATTACGGTCGAAAATGTTATCTTGTGTGTGCTAATCATTATTTACTTTTTAACAAAAACCTAGATAGATATAAGTAATATAGTTTTTATTTCTTTATCTTTTTTAATAAAAAAAAGTTTGTTCTAATCTGATTTGATACAGGCCAAACTAGCAATTACGAATTTATTAAGATGGAGACTGCGGGTGAAAAGAAAAATGTAGGCATATATTGTCACCTTGAACAAACCAAAGGCCTTTAATGCTCTGTGCGATCAATTGATGACCGAAGTAAATCATGCTTTGGATCATTTAAACTCAGATTCGTCCATCGCTGCTGTCGTCATTACCGGAAACGAAAAGGCATTAGCTGCTGGTAAGACTATTCGTCAACTTTATTTCACTACAGTAATATTATTTTCTAACAATACAATATATCGGGAAATTAAACGGATATTATTCTTGACATCTTTGTTATAATATAGAGACGTATAGAGAGATGTAGGGTAACTGGGGGGAATATGCCAGTGTGGGGAATATGCCACTCGTTATGTTTAACAAAGCTACGGCTAGGAGCATTGTTGTAAATACTGTGAAATTGTTAAAAATATTATATCTGACGTTTTGCCCAAGTTTTACTTACTTCCTGTCAGTATTATAGTTTTTATAGGGTAAATACAGTATGACAACATGCTTTTTAGGATTTTCTTAGTGTTTTATATAAGATATTCTTCAAGCATTAGACTATTTTTAACTCGATCAATTTGTCGTCCTATTAATATTGGTTAGGATGAAAGTAAAATTATTAAAAACTATTAAAGGGGTTAATAAAATTATTAAATACTATTAAAAACAAAGAAATACAAAAGTGTTGCAAAAATGGCATATTACCCCCCACGTGGGGGTAATATGCCACTTTGCAACACTTTTGTATTTCTTTGTTTTTAATAGTATTTAATAATCAAAATATAAACAATCAAAATATTTCATTAAAACCATATATAAATAACAGATAAAAGAAGGAAAAAGAAAACCAGTATGAAAAGATATCTCAAAAAGAAAGAGAAATAGGAAAAAAATCATATTTTTCTTAAGTGTGGCATATTCTTCCGAGTTACCCTATCTAATTATTTTTATAGGTACGGACATCAAGGAAATGACGGATAATTCATTCGTATCGAATCTGAAACAAAACTTTATAGCTCACTGGAACGGAGTTGCCAAAAGCAGGAAACCCCTAATTGCTGCTGTAAACGGTTACGTTGTAAGTAACTGAGTACCTTTGGAAAAGTACTTGCCAAAGAAGAATTGCAATGAATCAATAGCATACATTTTCGTTTCGTAGTTAGGTGGAGGA
Organism: Temnothorax unifasciatus; assembly: GCA_030770225.1. Lineage (NCBI taxonomy): Eukaryota > Metazoa > Arthropoda > Insecta > Hymenoptera > Formicidae > Temnothorax > Temnothorax unifasciatus. Next base: position 20,263 of record JASTWK010002012.1, read on the forward strand.
AACAAGCTCGCAATGATGTGTGACATAATTTACGCCGGCGAGAATGCCAAGTTGGGTCAACCCAAAATCGCTATCGGTACGATTCCTGGTGCAGGCGGCACCTAACGGCTGCCCAGGATTATCGGCAAAAGTAATATAAGGCTATGGAAATGGTACTCACCGGCAATATGATCTCCGCGGAGGAAGCAGAGAAGAGCGGTAAGTTAAAAATAACGCTTGATTGCAACTAGAAGGAACTTAAGTTACTTGTACACATACATATTTTATACACATATTTTATTTTATACTGATTGTTTTGTTTTTGCATTTTTTAAATGCAAATCACAATTAATCAATTTTAATCTTAATATTGTATTCTACTCATATTTTTCATCCCATAAATCGAGCTAGTTCTTAGTACTTTTTTTATGTATTATCATTTAAAT